>JADRCH010000060.1:10485375-10497875 GCA_019843965.1 Rhynchomys soricoides | reverse complement strand
CTCCAAACACAGAAGGTTGGCAGGTTCTGGTTTTTCAGAACACCCATGTGGTACTGCTTTGAAGCCAGCCAGCACATTAATCTTGAATAGATTTTAACAATGAAAAGGAAAGGAGAATTTAGTACTGAGATGCCCTAGTAATCCAACATGTGGCTGGACATGGTGCTGAACACTGTATTGGCCAAGGTCTTCCTTTTTGTCAGAAGAAATAATATCCCTGCCCATTTGGTAGCTCAGGTGCCAATCTGCAGGCTTGGGACACCTGGAAGGCGACTGTCTCACCAACTTTAGAATGCCTTGTAATCCCCCCACCCCGTGTGTGTGTGTGTGTGTGTGTGTGTGTGTGTGTGTGTCCTTCCATGGTTGTTCTCTTTAACCTAGAATTACATGCTTCGACTCATACGGCCACCGAACTCTAGGTGCACACCAATGGATGTCACTTTGTAAAACAAGAATGCAAAAGAAAGTTGCTGGTCTTCCACAATCCAGCATTGTGCAAGCACAAAGCTGTGCATCACATTCTAGGAAGGGGTCTTGTGGGTTAGTGTCTAATTGGCATAGGAATTTGTTCTTCCTGCCAAATACAGCAGTTGAGTTGTGAAAATTAATTAATTGCATATGTCATTGTAGAAAGGTACCGTGCCTTAATGAACAATCAAAAAAAAAAAAAAAGCTACAGAAGACAGACATTGACTGAATCCTCAGGCCCAAAGGAAGAAGGGATTCATCTCCCCTGGGAAAAGCCTTTTGGAAGGACTGTTGCTCTGTGGGCCTCAGAGGACCAGAGGGGGTACAGCTTGTGGGGAGAAGGGGCTAGCACCCTCAGAAGTGCAGATTCTGTTCTGGGAACACAGATGCAGGGGAGCTGAGGACTTGAGGGGCATGGAAAGGAGAGAGTGAAGCATAAACCAGGAAGCACAAAGGGGCACTGAGTATGTTGATGGAGCAGCTGTGAGTGCCAGGTGCTGTGGGTGCCAGGTGCTGTGGGTGCCAGGTGCTGGGCGGTGCCAGGTGCTGGGCGGTGTATTCACCAAGAGACCACTGTGTGCCCAGGGTCACCGTATGCTGGGGATGGGGTTATGGTAAGGCTGGAGAAAAGGCAGGATGTGAACACACAGGAGCGCAGCCAGCACCAAAGGTTATGAAGTCCCAGCCAGGAGGACAGGTTGGCCCCAAGTGAGAGTTACAAGAGGCAGTGAGAGTCTCTCTGGGGAAGTAGTGTCAAAGCCAAGCCTCAGTGGGAAGCATAGACTCAAAGGTAGATGGAGAAGTAGGGAAAAACAGCAGCTGGACCCAGGCTGTGGGCCTAGGAGGGTGAGGATGGATCTTGGGGAAGGGATGGTGAAGGAAGTCCTCTTGGAAAAGTGAAGTTTACATTCCAAGAAAAATCAAAACAAAACAAAAACAAAGCACACTTGTGTGCTGGTTCTATCTGTCGTTAGAGGTTCTCCTTTTGCAGATGGAGTTGTGAGGCAGCTTTGTGAGGTGCACTGTTGAGATCAGGGCTGATGGAGGAATGGTGGTATGATTAAACTCAACACTCCCCCCACCCCCCGAGGGAACTTTGTTGTCTTTAATGTCCGTGTTTGAGATGTCCTTAGGAAAATAAGCATTATCTGTAGGCAACCCTGATGGTGTCAGTCTTGTTGAAGCTCCTGGCTCCCAGCTATATTCCCACACCCCTTAATTTTACCTCTTTCTCTGCCACATCGCCTGCCCCACTGTCCCTCCCTACTCTAACCAGAGCCCCTGCAGACTTGTCTAAGCCTGCTCTGCTCACCTACCATGTCTTTCTTCCATATGCCACTTCTCCTCACCGTCCGCCTGCTGATCTGACCGTCCCCCCACATGTCTACTCAAGCACCTCCTGCCTACCATGTCTTTCTTCCATACGCCACTTCTCCTCACCATCCGCCTGCTGATCTGACCGTCCCCCCACATGTCTACTCAAGCACCTCCTGCCTAATTGGCCCTTGTCCCCAAAGGTTCTTTCCCATGGTGGGCACAGGTGGAGGTCTGTGGGTACAAGAGAAGCCAAATAGCCAAGTGCATGGTTGGAGAGCCATCCACATAAGAGGCCCTCTTGATAGGAGACTGGGTATTTGAGGGCCTCGTTTAAGGAGAACTGAGCAGAGGTTTCAACAAGGTTTCTACAGTGGGCTAATGCTCTCATTTATAGGCTACTAAGTTGACACCAAAATCCAGTGGAGAATCTTTGGGAACGCGCTGTCAGCGACTCCACAGTACCCATGGCACAGCACCTCAACTCTAGCACCTTATATATTAAAGATTTTTGAGACAGGAAATTAATCCCTGTTGTGTCCGATTTGGATCTCTGCTCATTTAAGGGCTGATCTTCTAAAACCCAAGTAGACAGCCTCCAAGAAATCAGGAGTAGACAGTCCCTGTGACCTTGCTGTTGCAGGACTGTCCTGTGCATAGTATGCTGAGAAGAAGAGCAAATAGGTAAGGGAGATAGGCTCCAACTCAAGGTATAGTGACTCCTAGGGAAATGACTTCCTTGCCCACTCCATGTCTACTTCACCAGATACCAGTTTAATAGCTGTGTGGAGGGGTAGTCTGCTCCCATGTCTTTCATTTTGGTGAGACCATTTGACATGAGACATGCTCTCTGCTCAAAATTTTTAGAGTTTAATACAATATTGTTAACCATAGGCCATAAAATGCCCATAGTATGTAATATTGTACTTGTACTGCTCTTCTTATTCGACTTACAGGACAAAGGTTTACAGGTTTGGTCAACAGCAGCTCTACTACCCCTTCCCATTCCCCACCCCCTATGGGATCTACCTTTTAGTTCTCTGCTTTGTGAAGTTTGCTGTTTTACATTGGTATATAAATATATAAATCTGACAATATCTGTCCTGTTTGACTCACCTATTTACTAGGCTCTGTGTCCTTTAGATTCATCCATGTTGTAGCGTATAGCAGGTTGTCCTTGTTTGTTTAAAATAGCCTTGTTGAGATGCAGGTGACAAAATGAGCCATGCATGTTTAGAAGATACTTTTGACCTGCTCTTTAGAGAAACAGAACTGATAGGATGAATCTATCATCTATCAATGTCTGTCTGTCTGTCTACCAATCAGTCACAGAAAGGGGATATATTAGAGTGGCTCACAGGCTGTGGACCTACTAATCCAACAATGGCTGTCTACCAATGAAAAGTCCAAGAAGCTAGAAAATGGATGTCTTAAATGGTCTTCAATCTATGCTGGAATTCTGAAGAAGTAGGCTCTAATGCTTAAGGAATGGGCTTGTCAGCCAGAATGCCATCGAGCAGGCCAAGAGCTTCCTTTTCCAAGTCCTTTAAATAGGATGCCAGCAGAAGGTGTGGTCAAGATTAAAGGTGGACCTTACCATCTCAAAAGATCCAGATTAAAGGTGGTTCTTCTGACTTCTGGTGATTTAATTAAGAAAAAAATTCCTCACAAGTGCACCCAGTTGCTTGGGTTTCAGTTAATTGCAGAGGTAGTCAAATTGATACCAAGAATAGACCTCACAACATATATGCATGCATATGTGAAATCTCTGTCACTTAGGACATCAGCATGCCCATTACTAACCCAAGTTCGCCAGTGCTCCTTTGTGGTTTGCTCTGTGTTGCTTCACTACACCCCACCAGGAAAACACTAGTCATTTTCCCATCACTGTGCATTGGTTTGCATTCTCCAAAATTTTGATTTATTGGGTGCTGTATGAACTCTTTGTCATCTTTAAAATTGTTTCATGCTTTCACAGGTTTGCACAGAGAATTTTAGTCATGTTCATGCCCTCATCCCCTCTTCCATCCCCCTTCCCTGTCTCCCTCCCTCATCCTCCTTCTCTTCCTGCTGCATCCCTTCTCCTCAACAAGTCCCTCTCCTACCGGTGTGCCCTTGTGTGTGTTAAGAGTTGTTTGCCTGCGCATGGATGGGAGGGTACTTAATGCAGGAAGGGTGACTTACCTGTGGCTACACCATTGAAGAAAAGGAGCCCCTCCCACAACTACCAGGAGTTGCCATTGGAGGGGCCTCATGGGCTCCTTTTCCATCTATGATTAAATTTTTCTATGCTTATTATAAAAGGAAATCTAGTAAGGTCTCAGAGAATGAAAATGAGAGAAGCCATCTGACCATGTGGTACAGTGATTGTCATCAGGAACAAGACATGACAAAACGAGACTGAGTGGAGCAGATGCCACCCCGAGCTCTTCTGTGAAGCCACTAGGTGATGTCTATCAGTTTCTCACTGAGAGACATTGTAACATCTGGCCAGTGCTCTCGAAGATGCCAGCATCATGAGACAAGGGAAACTTGAACTGCTGTCTCAGAACAAAGTAGACAACTAAATATCAGTGTGTCTGGAGCAGGGCCCTGACCTGGAAAGCAAACGTTAGTCAGACAACTGGTAAACTTGAATAAGACTTGCCATTCATCAGCAGAAGTGCAGTAATGTTGGTGTCCTGCTTTGCAATCACAGTAGTTGCCCAAGCCATTAACACTCGGGAAGCCCGGGGTAGGCATGCAGAATTCTTGTCACTACTTCCTCATTTTTGAGAATCTGAAAATTTCTCAAGATACAAGAACTAAAACAATTTTAATAGCGAGGAAGAAACAATGACAGCACAGCTAACATTTACCGGTCCTTGACATGCCCAGTTCTTCCATCTTTTCCCACTGTTCAGATTAGAAAACAAAGAAGGCTAAAGGTGGGAAGATGGATGAAGAACTGTTGTAGAAATGGCAATCAAAAGAGAGCTGAGGTAGCCATCCTTACATCAGACAAAATAGCCCATAAATCTTAAATGCTGTGAGAATAAGAAGTTCATTACATAATATTAGAAAAGCCAATTCCAAAGAAAGGAATATATAACCATGGTGACTATACATTCCCCCAACATCAACACATCTGCGTATGCCGTGCACGCACCGACAAACTGAAGGGACATGCAGCAGTACAAAAATACCAGGAAGCTTCAACCTCCCAGTTTTAATAGTGGATAACATCCATACAGAAAATCAATGGAGAAGGGAAAGGAAGCTGGCTCAGCCTGTAAAGTCCTTGCCACATAAGCATAAGGGCATGAGTTTGAACCCCAGCACACATGTACAAAGCCAGGCATGGTGGCACCTTTGTAAACACAGCATGGGGAGGCAGAGGCAGGAAGATCTATGGTGCCCACTGGCTCACCAGCCTAGCTCAGTGAGCCAGATCCAGACCCACATGTGTACGTTTTAGCCTGTTATCCATTGGGCCTGTTCTGGAGTAGATCATCAGCGACAGCAGAGTTTGCTGGGGTAGAACTGCTTCTCCCATGCCTAGGAAGCAGAGAGAGGAGAGAGAGAGAGAGAGAGAGAGAGAGAGAGAGAGAGAGAGACACTAATGAGTCCCCAGATCCCCTTTAAGGGTATAATATCTCCGATGACCTGAAGCCATCCTGCTGAACTTCAGCTCTTAAAGTTTCTGCTACTCCATAACTGCACTACATTGGGGACCAAGGCTTTAACAAATGGGCGTTTTGGATCTGTGTGTCCAGGCCACCACATATTCATAGTCATAGACAAAGCAGTGCTTTCAGGAAATGAGCTAAGAAGACTTCTCCTAGGAGCTGCTAGGAGCTCCTAAGCAGCCTTGCCCTTTGAAGATGAATTGACTGCTCCAGCTGCTGCTGTGGCTTCTGTCTAAGCTCTAGCAGGGCCCAGGGGTTGGGACCAATCTACTGTTGCTGATTATTGTGTGTTCCTGGCCCCAGGTGGCTCCTTGGTTTCTGACCTTTTCTTGTTCCTACCTTACTATAATGGGAAATTGTCTGTGCCTTTTTGTTTGTTTTGGTTTGCCTTGTTTGTTTTTGTTTTTGTTTTTTGTTTTTCTTTCTAGAACTAGTTTCTCTGTGTATCACTGGTTGTCCTGGAACTCATTATGTAGATCAGGCTGGCCTCAAACTCAGAGATCCTCCCACCTCTGCCTCCCAAGTGCTGGGATAAAAGGTGTGCACCACTACATCCCCCTGGTCTGTGCTGTTTGACTTTTGTTCTATGATTCCACTTTGGGCAGAAGCTGGCAGAGGAGCCCAGTTGCTGCTCTTATCTGGCTTTGCGTTGTGGTATCCCCTGATCATTGCCCCAGAACAACTGCCTTCACATCTGCCTTCTTTGGCAGGTTCTCAGGGGTTTGTCTGTGCTAGGTTGGGTTTGTCTGTGCTGAAGCAGGTGTAGAGGGAACTGAGAGCGGTAGGCGTTTTGCTGGAGCCTGTTCAAGTCAGCCCTGCCCCTTCATGTGTCTTCTTTTCCCTTCTCCAAAGGCAATTCTTGTTTCCTTCTTCACAACCTCTCTCCTGGACCTGTGTACTCCAGCTCCCCACCACCCCTTGAGCTGAGATGCCTGGCTCCCCCAGCCAGTCCTGCCTCCTTGAAGAATCAGTGGCATGTCCTTCACATTTCCAGTCTTGGTCCATCCAGGGCTATTTTTAGCACATTGAAATGTGAGACTCCCTGTGTACTGGAAGTGGATGTGTTGAGGGTCATTGTCATGTGTAAGTGACCCACAGCAACCAGGAGCTTGTATACCTGCACATGGATGCTAGGGAGAATACTGCAAGAGCTGCCTGGATGCTTTTCCCCAGGGCCCCAGGAGCTAGATCTCATATCTCCAGGCATGAATGAGAAGCTGAGCATGGAGAAGCAGTGGTCTTCTAGTGTAGGATGGGAGGAGCCTCCTTGCTGTAGGAAGCCCCAAGTCTCTCTCCAGGACAGGCATAGAAGTATTCTGATCACTTCAAAGCTGTTTCCTGAGCTTTTTGGTGTACATTTTCTTTCTATAGAACAGGCCTTGTGAATGTGTCTCATTTTGAAGATGAAAAAAAATGAGACCCAGAGAAAGGGAACGGTGTGCCCATGTTTGTCCCCTGTGGAACTCTGGCCTGACCTTCGAGCTGAGTATACATCCTTTAAGTTATACTAACTAGAAACCGTAGGCCCCCTTACCTTAAAAATGTTGGGGAGGGTGGGAACTACATAAGCCCCCTACTCTCCACTCCTGGGTGATTTTGAAAATACAAAATGGCAGCCCCATGCTTTTGGTGGGTGGAGCTGTATCATTGCTGGGCTCCTCTCTGAGCTGGAGAGGAGAAATCTCAGGTCTTCTAAGGTAGCCGTCATCCTGGACTACCTCTGGCCGAGTGGCTTCGAGGAGCTGAGGGCACAGGCCCTGTTTGCCTGTGTGTTCCTGCCCATTTCACATTTTTTAGCCAAAACAAAGCCCAAGTTATAATCATACTAGGCTCCTTGTCTTCTCCTGCGTTTTAAGGGACTGTTCTCTCAGCCAAACTGAGGCCATCTTTATGAGATCGGCTGTGTACGGTTATATATCTCTGCCACGATCAGAGGTGTGGGCTGGTTACATTCTCTCCCAGAACAAGGGGGTGGTGGTCACTGGACCCTAATCTGTTTCAGCTACACCTCCTAGCTATTACTATGTAAAATTTCCCCTAATGCCCAAGGCCTGGCTTTAGAGGAGGTGCTGGAGTGTATAGGCTGGAAAGACCAGGGGAAGGGGCTCTGTTTGCTCTGCCATGGAGGCAAACCTTCCATGACACTGCTTTAGGCTCACCTGTGCTCTGTAAACAAGCCTAATGAACTTAATGGTATCCCGAAGAGGGGATAGACACTGATTATTCTTCACCCCTGGAAGAAAATTCTTGCAATATCCTGAAAGTTGGGCAGTGTCATTCTATCTCCCAGAGGAGGGATAGGCCTAAACAGCATATCGGTGAGAGGCCAGATGACAAGCTCTCCCTTCTAGGAAGAAAGGCGAGGGTATCAGGCATGACCACTGCAGGTAGAGGCAGGACAAACCAGAACCCCCTTCCAGCCAAGCTCTGCAGAAGGTGGGTTTGCCACACAATGGGCTCCTTGCCCAGCGTAGACCAAGCTTAATCATTCTTAATCACATTTAAGAATGATTGTGAAACGCTGATGCTGTGAAGCTTTAACTAATTCCCAGCAGTGATGAGCTTGGCCTTAGCTGGTATCTGTCTTCCTTGGCTAGAATCATGTTAATAGAGCAGCAACCTGGCAGGAAATGGGTGAGGGGCATTATCTGGCATATGCCAAGGCTGTGCTGGGAGTGTGCCCCTCGGGCCTACCTGTTGGTTGCCAGTCCCCACATAGGTGTCACCATCTGTTCCCCAGAGGCAACAGAGGGAACTTGGGCTTTTGTGACCTAGGACATTCTCGTTGTCTGTAGCCACCTGCAGATGGATAACCGTTTAACATTTTATTGCACAATAAGGAAGTCCAAGTTCAGAGAACAAAGTCATTTGCCTAGGTCCCGAACTGAAGTGCAAGGCTGGTGGCTGACCTTGGTCTTTAGACTCTGATTCTGTGATGATTAATTTGCATCATTAACTTTACTGAATTTATTTATTTTTACTTTTAATTAATTGTGTGTGGACATGTGATAGGACAGCTTGTGGGAGTTGGTTTCTCCTTCTCCTATCCAGGCCCTTGGGGATTAAACTCAGTTCGTAAGGCTTGAGAACAAGTGCTTTAACCTGTGGAGCCATCTCCTTAGCCCCGTCCCTTGTCTGGATTTAGAATTGTCTAAGGAGACACACCCAGAGCTGAGAGCTTTTCCAGAGAATTGACTGAAAAGGAAAGACTTACTCTGAGTGTGTATGACACCATCCATGGGCTGGGGACTTGAACTGAATAAAAAAGTAAACAGGAGAACAACAGCAGAGCACCATATTCATTCACCTCTCTGTGCTCCCTGATGTGCCCAGATGTGAGGAAAGAGTTTTATGTTCCTGCCTCTATGGCCACAAACTGCTCCTGTGGCCATGCATTCGCACTGTGATAGATCACACCCTCAAACTGTGAGCCCAGATAAGCCTTTTCTCCTGTCACAGTTAATTTTGACAGGTTTTCAATTTACGGAATTTAGAATGACCATGGAAACAAGGCTCTGGACTTATCTAGAAGGGATTTTTCTAGATTAGTAGGAGATCCAACCTAAAAATGGGCGGTACCATTCTGTGGGCTGGGGTCAAGGACTGACTAAGGAGGAGGAAGTGGGCTCAGCAGCAGCATCCATCTCTGCTCCTGACTGTGGACACAGTGTGACCAGTTCTGACAGGCTCTTGCTGCAGTGCCTTCACATCAGGATGGGTTGTACCTCTGAGTTTGAACCAGAGCTAGCCCTGTCCCCCTTAAGTTGTCAGGTGTTTGTCACATCAGCAAGACAAATAACTAGCTCACTTCCTAAATGCTGTGCTTGGGATTTTGTCACAGCAACAAATAACAGAGTCCTCTTCTGCCTGCCTGCCTCCCTCCCTCCCTTTCTCTCTTCCTTCCTCCCTTCCTGTCTGCTTGCCCTCCTATGCCCCTCCCCACTGCTTTTAGAGGGAGAGTCTCATGTATCCCAGAGTGACCTCAGACTTGCTGTATCTCTCCATCAGTGGGAAGGGTAAGGAGAGTGAGAGAGGAAGCTGGGTGCCTTGGTGGTAATACAGCCCTTCTTATGGAGATGAAACCCTGCCCTCCTCTGCATCTCATCTTGTGTTAGTCCCGATCTCTTGAGATGCCTTGCTGACTAATCCTAGCTTACCTTCGGCTTAGTATTTTCAGCTGACATCCAGTCTTACTCTTTGTAACTTATATTATTTAGTTATTCTTAGTCTTCAGAGTAAATCTGTCTTAGGTGAATGTAATTAGGAATTCATATTTAGCACACAAAGGATATTTTTTTTCCTCTTTCACAGCTGTGCATTAGAAGGGCGGGGGTTAGCATCTGCAGGACTATAAAGTTTCTGTTTGTAATAGGAACCATTCTCCCAGAAGCTGGAAACAGTAATCCACTGAAAACCATGACTGCCAATACCCAAAGGTGCTTGTTTTGCTGCTTCACTAACTTAGTGATGATTGGTCTTCCACATTGGGTTGTGTGCCAAGCTCTGTGCTCAGCACTAGGGTGGGCCTGGGGGCACTGTACACTGGAGGAGCTCTGAAGGATGGGCCTGGCACCTGCCTAGGCTTTGGCTGCATGCAATGGCTGTCTATTGGTAGGGCTTTACATGGGTAGATGTGGGATTACAGCAGGCCATTCAAAGGTCATGTGTCTGGCTGTTTGTTATTCAACACTGGCCAAGTCCCAGCTAGTGTAACCTCACGGGGGTCCTCATACACATTCAGGGGCTGTCTTAGAAAGAGTAAAACCCTTCAGCAAAAGCACCCAGGCCATTCTTGGCACACATGTGTCCCTGAGGCAGCTCCTTTACACACCCCAGGAGTTTGAGGCTATTTTTAAAGTCAAGGCCTGAGCACACTCGTTTTCCTAATGACTTCCCCAGGTTTATTTTGAAATGCTTCCAACTCGAACTTGAAAGAATAATCTGGGGAAACTCCATGCCGCTTTTCTCTCTTTGAAAGTCACTTTCGGAGTGTGTCCCTGCTCGTTCATCATCAGAGACTGCCTAGGAGCAGGTGTCATCTTTTGAAATCATAACCACCATATCCTTGACCTTTGACATGGCTGTGGTAATGTTGCTCAACACTCATTCCATTCACTTTATACATTTGTTCTCAAACGTCCAGTTGCTGACATCTTGTCTGTCTGGTAAAGGCACACATCCCTTCCTCCCAGTGCTATTCAATCGAAACCTTGTTCCCTTCAGTTGCTTTTGCTGTGTTTAGCTGACTGCAGCCTCTCAGGGTGGGTGATGCTCCAGAGCTCTCTCTAGCCCCTCCATGTGGGGTAGGTAGGATGCAAGAGCCTGGATGTGGATAGTAGCCTGGGTCCTGGGTCCAGGGCAGTTGCCTTCTCTTTTCTGTGTCTTGGTTTTAACCAATTGAAGAGCAAGATTGCTAATTAAGGCCAATTACTTTACTGTGTAATGTTGGAGAAAATTTGAGAGCCCTCCCCACCCAAGTATTCTGCCAGTGCTGTTCTGACAGCCTTGAGTTGTTCAGGACATTTTCCCTTCACAGGGCTATTTGCACATTTGACCACATATGTGTATGTCTTTTACCTTCTAGGTACAATGTACAAATGTCAATGATCTATAGCTCTGCTGACTCTACCCATCCGCCCCCATTAAGATCTAGGGATGGACATTGGGATGGGATATGGAATGTGTTGGGGTGGAGGTGGCTTAGGGACTCTCTAAGGCTGAGGGTCCATCTTCTTTGTTTTGAGGCTGGCCATCATTGTAGTTTGTGTTGACCATGAGGAATAGCATGTGCTTGTCACCAAACTTACTTTGTCTATTTAGCTGGATAAATAAGTCTAGCCCCGCACCAAGATCCCTGCGTATGAGTGGATGTCTGGTCCTTTCAGCAAATCTGGTCTTCCTTGTACTCTATAACACCTTCTACAGAGCCCTTTGATGCTCAGTACTCAGGACATGATCATAGGTGGCTTCCTCTAGATGGCAGGTCATGCCCCTGATAGATATGTTGGGTGTGGGGACACAGATGACCTTGTTAGTGTTCTCTCACTAAGCCTAGAAGTGACCATGTCACTTGACCCATGGCCTTGGTTACTAGGGGTGCAGAGATGCAAGGCTGTCATGTTTTATGTTGCCAGAGAACTCAACTAGCACCCCGAGAAGTACTGCTAGCATGTATTGTGGTTGGAAATGCTTATACCTGGCCAGAACTGTTAGAGCTAATCATGCGGCTGGGAGCTCCAGTGATGAGGACAAAGCTGCCCATCTTGCAGAGCTTTCTTCACTTCATGCCCGTGGGCTGTCAGCAGAGGGGTAAAGAAGAAGGCAGTAACTCCACAGTTGGGTTCTCAAAGCTGCTATGGGCTTCATAGCACATGCAGCCCAGAGAGTACCATGGGATGCTGGTGGGTTCCTGCCCTGGGCAAGTGGATATGGCTTTCTACTGATGCCTCAGTTCCTGTGTCCAGCCTTAACTGTCTCTCAAAGAGTTGCCATGGGTGGAATCATTTTGAGCTTGCAGATCATGAAGGCATTTAATGAAGAAATGAACCAAGACACCAGTGTAGATGACACTGAGGACTCCACGACCAGTTTCCCTGAGCTGAGAGCAGCTCTAGCCCCAGGTGCCTAATAGCTGAATCAGTGCCCTCCAACCTCCACTAAAATGCCTCGAGACATTGCTGATCCCATAGCCAAAGGCCTGACTGTCACATGCTGACAGAGTGGTGCTCAGTAGAGGCTCTGAGCTTGCACACAGGATGTCCACTCCTCCGCCGGTGTATTAGTCAGGGTTCTCTAGAGTCACAGAACTTATGGAATGTCTCTATACATTAAAGGACTTTATTATAATGACTTACAGTGCAGTCCAACTAACCCACAAGAATCTAGTAGTTACACAGTCCCATGACGGTAGGTATTTCAGCTGGTCTTCTGTAGAAGCTGGAACCCTGAAGAAGTAGGTTCCAACAGATGTGCTGGCAAGTAAGCTCAAAAAGGTGAAGAAGAAGGAAGAGGAGGAGGAGGAGGAGGAGGAGGAGGAGGAGGAGGAGGAGG
>JADRCH010000060.1:10424147-10484039 GCA_019843965.1 Rhynchomys soricoides | reverse complement strand
GAGAGAGAGAGAGAGAGAGAGAGAGAAAGAGAGAGAGAGAGAAAGAGAGAGAGAGAGAGAGAGTGTGTGTTCAGATGTCTGAGGATGTTAGATTCTCTGGACCCTGGAGCTGGAGTTATAGATAGATGTGATTCACCAGACATGGGTGGGTGGTGGGAACAGAACTCAGGTCCTCTGGAAGAGCAATTCAGCCTCTTAACTGCTGAGCCATCTCTCTGGCCCTTAAGAACAAAGTTGGACTGTATAATGAATGCTTCTGACTTGGCCAGCCATGGGAAGTCTCTCTTTCTATTTTGTTTTGATTTATTCTCTGTAAGAAATTCAGTGCCATTCTTTGGTCCCAGCCCTGCAGAATCAGACATTGGCTAGACTTGCCCCATGGGCCCCTGTTTTCAACACCTGTTTGAGGACACTGCTGGGGAAGGTTCCATCGTTTAAGTCAGGAGTTAGTGAGGCCAAGATTTCTTGTCACCATGGCTACTCCCTGTGTCTCACAGGCTACAGATCCCTGCAGAGTTGCCTTGTACTGAGTGTATGTGGGGGTGCCCACTTTTCTATAATGCGTGTCCTTGGTATTCCTCTGCCTGTGTGCAGGGCTGTGGGCCTGTTCCAGCTGTTCTTCCTGTGGGGTCCTGCAGGACTTCGAGGCTGGAATCACAGTCTCAAAGGACTTCCCTCTTATGCTCATCCCTCTTTAGTCTCAGGTATATGTAGTTCGTCATCACAGGTCTTGCCTGTGGCTTCTTAGTACCTCTTCCCTCTTGCACCATGGCCACTCACTGTCCATTGTATTGGCAGGTGCTGGTATGAGTCTTCTCTCTGATACAGCAGCACCATACTTCCAAACAATGGTGGGGGAGCCTTGTTCAGCATTTCTAAGAATGGAGCTGTCTCTTCATACCTTATTGGTGTCCCTGTATCTTGTCTCCACCTTAACCCCACCCCCACTCCTGTGCCCTCCACTCCCATCCCCATGCCCTCAGTCTGGGTTGCTCTCTCCCCTCATCCAGAAATCTCATCTCAAAGGAAAGGAGGGTCAGATATGGCTAGACTGGGCTGGGGCTAGAATTTCAGTGTCTCACCTCCCCCCGTGTGTTGGTTGCATGCCTCCTGCATGCCTGTATCCTCAAGCGAGGCATGGTCTTCCCTCCTACTTTTCCATCATCCTTTGTAAGTGCCCTCAGTTGGGGAGGCCCTGGGAAAGAGCTGAGGACAGGAGGGTATGGCACTCCCATTGGCAGCCCAGTTAGCTTTAGCCGCTCACCATCTTTGTACTGATGCCTTCTTACTCATTTGGATGCCACCTGCCACTTCTTCAACCCATGTCCCGTTTCTGGTTCAGTGGCCCTGCTCCTGTTTTTCTGGAAGGGCCTCTGCTGCACTTCCCTCTGACTTCTCAGGCTTTAGTCATGATCAGCCTGGGAGTGGAAGGTGCCTTCTAGCTCCTGCTTGGAAGCTGTCCTTTTCCTGCCTTCTACTAATGCATAGTCACTGTGTATTCTCTGTGCATTGTAGAGCGCCTTCTACTTGCATTACAGCTGGGGACTGTTCAGATTTTTGGCACCGTGGGAGAAATGGTGCCAGATGTACAGCACAAGCTGGGGCAGTTGCTTGATCTCGCTATGTGGGAGTGTCTTGAGACTCTGCCTAGGTGCAACATGCCTGCCTCATGGCATGGAATGTCATCTACTTGTGGGTACTTATTTGGTCTTCGTTTTAACTTTTTAGACTCTGGAAGCTGTCCTGAACTTCAAGTACTCTGGAGGCCCAGGCCACGTGGAAGGCTATTACAGGAACCTCTCCTTGGGACTACACGTGGAAGTTGAGCCCTCTGTGTTTTTTACCCGAGTCAGCACACTTCCAGCAACCAGGTAACCAGGCTGGGGGTAGGAGGGTATCTATCTCGTGATACTGGTTATCCTGTCTCATTGCTCAGCAGAGCCATGCTTTTGGCCGGGCAGTCGTCCTTGGTGTTAGTGGGCAGCCCGAATGGGCTGGCTAGATGATGTGCTGGCAGTCCTTGTGGGGGGCCCTCCCGGGCGGTGCTTCTCCCTGGTCTGACTGCCCTTTCTTCAACCCAGGCTCTGCATAGAGTTTTGCTTCTATTTGAAACTCCCCAAGGAACCCAGCCTTGTTCTTTGTGATGCATCTGTGTCTGGTGAGATGAATGATTTGTCTCAGGGCTCACTGTTCAGCACCAGGAGGATCTTCTAGCTCAGCACAGTATCAGCTCAGGAAATTGTCCCCTCCCCTCTGCCACCAGTTCCTCTACCCTGATCTTCTGAGGAAAGAGAAGGGTGGGGTTGTCTACTTCCAGGTCATATGTGGTTTTAAAAAAGGCTATTGTTTTTCTTTTAGGTGGAAGGTAGCTGTTCCTTATCTCATACTCAGGCTATAGAGTGGCATTAATACTTTCCAGGAGCCCTGAGACTAGTTTAGAGGCCTCCTCAAATACATGCAGTCTCTAGAGAGTATGGACACACCTTCACTGAACTCCACCAGATTGCCAGGCTCAGCTGTGTCTGGCATATTTGCAGAGATGGTGGGCTAGGTCAGGACTGTGTATGCTTAATGGAGCAAAGCAGCAGTCATGACTAACACTTACCTGTCTATCTTTGGATCTCACAAAGAGCACCCTGGCCTGTGGTATTTATTCTTCCCATTTATAGGGTAAAATAGAGGTATGGTGTCCATCATAATGCTGACAGAAAAAATCCATTTAAACGGATCTAGCTCATGTTCCCCCCAGCCACTGGCGGAAGGCTTCAGCAAGAATTACTGGCTTATCTGGGCCTTTTAGCATCTCTTTTCATCATCTATCACTTTTTTGGTCCTCACTGCCAAGGTGGCTTCTGTTTGAATTTGTATAAAGCTTTAAAGCCCCTGCCTCCAGGGCAGATTTGGCTAGCGTGCTGACAGCTGGTGTTAGGGTGTGCCAAACCTTCTGCACATGGCTCTGCTGCGTGGCGTCTGCCTTTCCTGCCCCATGTCCTCTTCTGCTGCCACTGCCCATCAGGACTTCTCAGATGTGGCACAGCTTGCCACAGATTCTAACTTTGTGCCTCACTGACATGTGGCTGCTGCATTATGGCCTCTGTAGCTGTAAATGGTAACTTAAGGCGGAAGTGGACTTGGCTGTTGGCTGAAGGGCCACTCTGGTCTTTGTTACCAGTCTGTGGCCTTAAGATTCTCTTCTTTTGGCCAGCGTATTTCTCTTCCCAGCTCTTGGGCTTGAGAGTTCACTTCTGAGCTTCCTTTTCCATTATCCCTAAATCTAGCTGATCACAAAATCCTGGGATGGAATTTCACTCTCTCCCCTGTGGATCCTAAATTCCGTGGAGAGTTGATCAGTTGGGCCCTTGGCTTCAGTCTGTTTGTCCCCAGCTCCTACCTGGCTTACAGAAAGCTCCATTACTGAGGGGACTGTATTCAGAGTCCCTCCTTCTCTGATCAGGACAGACCTCCCTCTCCCTGTTTCTCCCTGTATTCCTCTAGAGTTCTGTGATAACCACTCAGCCCCTTACAGCCTGAGCCTGTGTCAAGGCAGGTTGCTTCTAGAGGTTTCCACTGCATCTTTCTCCTTAAAGTGTTCTTTTTATTAAACTACCATTCTTTTAATTAATCCTTTGGAAAACATCTGCTTGCCTTTGAAATCTATGTTAGTATTTCTGTAGGATGTAGAATATAGGTGTGTGTGTGTGTGTGTGTGTGTGTGTATGTATGTATGTGTATGTGTGTGTGTCCCTGTCCTATGCTTTCCTCTTTTGTCTAACACATCACACGATCAGATCCCTGGGAGTACTTCTGCCCTGTTTGCAGCCAGCACCCCCATATGCCCGGTGCATTGTACAGTCTCTGTGGGAAAATGGGCAGACAGAGAAACGTCTTGCCTTTTATCAGCCTGCTAGGAGCTTGTCACACAGAATTAGCATGGGATGGGGACACAAATCTATACACAGGAGCGATAGGGCAGAGGAACGTCATGTAAGAGGGTAAATAGAGAAGGCACAGCTCCCCTGGGCTGGGGGTGAGAAAGGAGAGGGAGAAAGAACAAGAGTGAGTGGCCAAGAGGAGAAAAGCAGTGCAGACAGACCCGCATGTCTGTGTCCAGAGCTTCCCCGTGCAGATCAGCACTTCGTTTGACAGTAGAGCTTTTCAAACCCTGTAAGACAGCAAGATACTATGCCTCTTACAAGAAACCAGCATCAAACGTGCAAGTTGGTATAGACTTATTAATATTAAACATGTAGCCTTTCAGAAGAAAGAGATAGGAAAATGTGTAATGTTGAAGAACTGGGTTCTCAATAACACATAACAGTCCTAAAAACATAGTTTCAAAATAAAGCTGGCACACAGAGGGAAGCGGCAGAGAGTAAGATGGCAGAGCTGAGCATGCAAACATTCTTCCCGGAGGATCTGACATGCAGACAAAGCAGAACACGCCACAGGAAAAAGCTGTAGCCATTCTTAACCAGCTCACCTAATTGTCGTTATGGAAGAGTGAATATTTACACTAGAAATGGATGACTTGACATCCGTGATGTGGCTTCTGAAACATGGAGAAGAGGTCAGTACTCCCAGAGTGAGTAGAAGAAATTGTAGAGAAGGGGATATGCCGGTAAAATTAGGAGTGTGAGAGAGTTTGTGGATTCAGAGGAACTAAAAGCTAATACTTTAAAAGATTAATAATAGAATTAATCGTAACTAGGGCAATGAGGGGGAAAACACAAATTGCAAGTAGAAGGAACGAAAGAGGTGGCATTCTGGGGTGGGGACTTGTACCTGCTCTGTGTTAAAAATGTAAGAGAATACTGTAGTGCTCCCAGTGAGTTTGACAACTTAGGCTAACCAGATCAATGTTTTGGAGGATGAAAGTGGACAGAGTACTAAAACTGACATAAGAAGAATTGAGCGTGTGACTAGGCTTTCGATTAGAAAGTTCCCCCAAAGCGTGCTGTGGGCCCAGGTGACTTCTCCAGCAAATAGTAAAGGCTTTTCAAAAAGCAAGCACAGTGCCCTCAAGGAAGCTCATTTAGAAAGCAGGCAGGGAGGAGTCCCTCTTGACCCCAGCCTCACCATGCTGCTACTTTCCAGAGACACCACATCACCGGAAGAAAGGAACTCTAGGCCAGCAGCCTCAAGTTTTCAAAGGCTGAGTTGGACAACAAAATACAAATCAATTTTAGCTCTCTGTAAGTTATAGTATAGCACCAACCAGTCCAGTTTCTCCTAGAGATACAGTTAGTTTTAAGCACTGGGAAAAAAAAAAAAAAATCAACCATTGGCTTCTATCTCATTAGCAAAACAAAGGGGAAAGCTCTCAGTCAGCTGGGAACTCTATAAACCAGAGTCCCTGAAATCTTAACATGAAAAAGGCCTGGGCAGAGAGTGTAGGGTTACTGTTATTGTGGACAAGCCTGAGCAATTTCTCCAGGAGTAGGAGCCAGGCAAATCGTCCTCTGTGAGCCCTCTGTTATGCCCCTGGCAGTCCTGTAGGGCAATAAAGTTTCAAAATGTAAAAAAGAATTAAGGGCCTAAAGATTAGAAATGGATAGTAAGGACTGACCCCACCTACCCACATGTCTGCCATTGCTCAGCACACGCAGTCAGCTATATTCCTATTTATTATCTGCAGCAAACAATGGGAAATTTAAAGATTAAAACTGAAAATAATGTTTGACAAAACCAAAACAGAAGCCCCAGGGATGAAGTTGTAAACCTGGGATTTCCATCTAGGCATCAGAACATGGGGAAGAGACTTGAGCACCTAGTGGAGGGTGGGCGCTCTGGTCCAAAGGGCTGGTTCTTGTCAAGAGTTCAGTTTCCTCTATATTGGCCAGACTCAAGGCAATCCCAATCAGAGTCTTAACATTATCTATTAATGTTGTCATTTTAAAACAGACACTTGCAAATTGTTGTTAAAAATATCTTGCAATAGACTAGAACCAGAGGAAGCAACATTACTTGATCTAAAAGAACAAAGTTAGAGGAACCGGGTATGTGATTTTAAGACTTAGGGAAAGATAGTAATCGAGAGAGTGTTGATGGCACCAATGTGACTAGAGGTCAGTGTACCCAAGTATGACAAGACAGCTTATAAATAGACCTGAACGAATGTGCACCATCACTGACTTTTAGCAGGATGCAAAGCCAGATTAGGAAGAACTACAGAGCCCTTTTCTGTCTCCTCACAGGAGACATAGCAAAGAAGCTTCCTGACTTGGGGCCAAAGATTTCTTAGATGGACTCAGAACTTGCTAATTGTAAAATGAAATGTTGATAAATAATTAATTTCATGAAAACTGAAACCTTATGCTTGGGCTGGCTAGATGGTACAAATGGGTAAGAGCTTTTACTGTGGAAGCCAGATGACTCCATTTGATCCTTGGAATCCAAGTAAAATGCTGGATTCTGTGCATCACACCTGTGTCCCCAGCCTTTCTGTGCTGAGATGGAAGCAGGTGAACCAGCTGGAAGCTCATGGGTTAGGTATACACACAGGTACGTAGCCTGGAGTATACAGGACAGCAGCACAAACAGTGGAGAGAGACTGACTGCCTCAACAAGGAGGAAGACAAGAAATTCCTCCTGAAGGCTGTTCCCTGGCTTTACATGTGGTGCTGTGGCATGTTGCATGTCTGAGGGCTTTTCTAAATAGAATAAATAGGCACATCACACACACATAAAAACATAAATAAAAAATAAAAAAGAAAGAGACCAAACCCTTAAACTCACCAAAAAGCAAGGCATACCATAAAATATCCTGCAACATTCAAACAAGTATTTTTTAAATGGCCACGGTCCCCTGAAACATGTTCTTCATCACTAATTGTTAGAGGAACACAAAGCAAACCCATAATTAGGTACCACTGTATACTCCCCCGAATGGCTAACATGAAGTGCTGACAGCATTAAGTGTTGGTGAGGATGGGATTGAACTGGAATTTGTGGGTTCAAATTTACCAGCAGCTCTCCTCAGGGCCTCTAAACACCTCAGGGCCGTCCTAGTGAGCTTCCAGTTTTACATGCTTGCTTTTAGAGAACTATAATATAGATGTATGCGTGTGTGTGTGTGTGTGTGTGTGTGTGTGTGTGTGTGAATGAATCGTGCAAGGACTTATATAACAGCCTTACTTTCAATAACTACAGTGTAGAGACAACACTGAATACCTGTCAGCAAGAGACTGGGTGAACCATTTTAGGGATCTACAATCCCACAGGGAGATGCTGCTCAGAAACAAAATGAGCTTCCAGGGCAAGATGCCTGTCAAAGGTGTCTGTGCTCCCAGTTCCAGGCAGTGATACCCTCTCGGTGGCCAGAGTGCTTTGGGCAGTAGCTGATTGTGGTTTGAGGTGGGTGGGTGGGTAGGAGGAGATGGGCTGGGAAGGGTTTATCGTCTCTCTCTACCACAGTTTTCCTAGGCTTTGGCTATGACACTCCCTCTCCCTGGGGAAGACTTCATTTTTAGGCAGATCAGGTTCATTAGTCACCCCAGAGGACAGTATCTTTCTGCCTCAGTGTCTAGTCTGCTGCTGTCCCAAGATTCAGATGGTGTTAAGAATCCATCAATCTATCTTGCACATTTTTGTCTTGCATCCCATGTAAGTTATCCCTTGATTTAAATAAATTAATGCTCAGATATAAAACTATATATATAACCATAGAGGGCACTTAAATTTTATGGGAGAGATCTGGAACGATGCAGTGGGAGATAAGACTTAGTAGTGTTCAACCCTGGGCCAGCCTATGGGAGGTCCCTGGGAAGTACAAGGCATTGATGACTGACTCTGAGTTTTAAGATCGGCAGAATGGGAGCCAAGCTGAAGTTCTGTTTTCCACAGCAGAATCAACATGCATTTCGGGCACTCGGCATTAGTGGTTTATTGAAGTGGCGTGCTGCAGTGCATTATGAATTCATTGCGTGCTTTTTGCTCATAGGTGAAGATTGTTCTGTCAGAATCCTGCTGGGCTAGAGTTCTGCACATCTCACTCTTAAAGCCAGGCCCTTCTCAACACATTTGGACTACAGATGGGGGGGGGGGGTTGTATGTTTCTCTCCAGTGTGTGTAGCTTGCTGGTGACAGTTGAATCTAGGTCTCCTTACTTCAGAGACACTGAGTTCTCAACAGCTAAATGACTCCCTTCATGTCAGAGCTTTCACGGAAAGTTCAGACTGATTTTAGTGTAAACAGAAGCCGAATATGTCAAAAGATCACCCTGGTGTTGGACCAGTTGCACTGTGGAGCCCAGATACAAATATGTGTGGGTCACTTGCTCCCAGAATTGCCAGGGTTTCCATCCCTGTTATTTCTACAGTGTGTGTGTGTGTGTGTGTGTGTGTATGTGTGTGAGTGTATGCATGTGTGCATGTGTATGCACATGCAAGTAGATATGAGTGCTCACGTGTATGTGAGGTATCAGAAAAGGATGTCAGATATCTGCTCTATCACAGTCTACCTTGTTCTCCTGAGATGGGGTCTCTTACTGAACTTGAAGCTAGGCTGGCAGCCAGCAAGCCCCCAGGGATCTTCCTGTATCTGTCCCTGCCCCTTGGCACTGGGTTACAGGAAACTGTTGCCATGCGCAGCTTTTTCTTTTTAAACCTGGGTTCTAGGAAATCCACACATCCAGGTTCAGGCTTTCGTGCTGGAGCAGCAAGCTCCAGCTGTCCTGTAGTTTCAGGTGTGGCAGTGTTCTGGAAGGCAAAGGGGAAAGAGAAATGATCCTGTTTTCTTTCCAAAACACCCCTGGAGATGAACATCACCCCTGGTGTGTGTGTGTGTGTGTGTGTGTGTGTGTGTGTGTGTGTGTGTGTGTTGGGTACACGTGTGTTTTGCACATCAGCATGTGAAGGCTTGGGTCTACATCAGGTCTCAGCACCATACTGTGGCTTTGGGCCACATTTATGTGAGCCAGGCGTACAGAGAGACCTAGCTCTGATTCCTTCTGCTGCACACATGCCTTCATGAGAGGTTACAGTTTCAGGGCGTCTGTCTGTCCTTTACTGAGAGAACATCTCTGCTGTGTCCATTTCACCAGAGAGAGAAGAGAATCAAATTATCGAAGAGCGGAATATTTTCCCCAAATGCCATAGAACAGTGAAGATGAGAGACAAGATATTCTCTCTCTCTTCCTCTTTTCCCTCCCTCCCTCTCCGTTCCTCACCCCACCCTCTCTGGGGTGTACATAGGTCTCAGCTGACTTACATTTGGAAGATCAATTACCTCTGAGATTCACATTTTATACCGAGCTGCCTGGTAGTGTTCTTAGGGACTAGACTGTAATAGACTAGGCCACACCACCCCTGTCTAACAGCTGTGCTCCCCTCTCTCCCAAGGAGCAATTTCTTTCTAGATGGTTACACTAAATGATCCAATCTTAGACACCCCTCTTTGGAGCAATGTAGAAACTACACCCCTCAAAGCCGGTGCAGAGTGTAATAGGCATTGTGCACGAACAGAAACTATCCTTTGGAAGATACCACTGTACTTGCTCTCTGTCATTTAAAAGGTTCCTGTTGGGGAAGGGCAGCTGAGCTCTTAGGGGTCCCATGCCCACAGGTGGTGTCAAGGCCATTTGCAGAGACCCTTTTTATCAGGCTGGGACTTTCCCACATCACTGCATTTTTAAATTTGGTGAGACTTTAGAATTTTAGCAATAGGACTTGGAAATAAATCTATCTGCATTTCATCTCAAATGGTGAATCTACAGCTTATTGACCCTGAGGTCATCGGCAAAGCTGTCACCCTTCTTTAAGCTCCACATTTCTTTCATCTTGAAAAGATGATAGATAATAGTGATCTTGTATGGTCATGAAATTGCATGTTTAAAAATTACTTGTGAAGATATATGGTGTCCAGTGCAAGATTGATGAATCAACACTGGTGGCTTTTGTTTCTTGTATGCCACATTCTTTGGGAACAGGGAGGGTCAGTCAGTGAGGAGATCCACTATGCACAACTGGCCCTGGGAACTTTCATAGCGTGTTTCCTGCCTTACTTAGCTGCTGGCCTGTGTTGACTCACTGAAGCCATGTATCCTGGCTAGCTGGTGAGTTGGCTCTACCAGCATAGTGCCTGCCATGCTACAGGCACCAGTACTCAGTTGATTTTGTTGGTAAGTAATGCTGAGGTGATGTGGACAGAGAAAGGAAGAGCATCCAATGTGCACTGATGGGGAGAGGCAGTACATGAAGCCGACTGTGGTGTGGACAGTGGGAACAGAAGTTGCTTCTTCTGTGTATTTGGAGGAAGCTGTGTGGCTGGGAGACCACAGCCAGAGCCCAGGCCCTAGAGGCACACTGATAGGTAAGCTACAGAAGGAGGCAGTTATTGCCCCTGCCATGTGTTTGAGTTACAAAATATTCTGTTCTGAATTGGTGAAATGCTCAGTGGGTAAGGACACTGGAAACCAAGACTGACAATGTGAATTCAACACCTAGACCCACACAGGAGGAGAGAGATAAATACTGTGAGTTTTTCCCTGACCTCCACCATGAGCATACGAGCATCCACGCACACAAATCAATGTAACCACATCCTCTGCCCTGCTAAGGCAGGAGGCATTTCTGTCACTGTTTGTGGCTCTATGATGCCCCATTCACCAAGGAGTCATGAGGAGTCTGTAGGAGGCACTGGAGTCCAGGGACATCGATGGTGGCATTTGGAAAGGTTGGAGAGATGACACAGGAAGTGAAAGTACTTGCCTTGCAAGCAGAAGGACCAGAGTTTGCCTCCCCAGACCTCACATAGACAATAGATAGGCAGAGACAGGGGACCCCAGAAGCCAGCAAATCCTGGGTTTGAGTTAGATACCCTGCCTCAAAGAAAATAAAGTAGAAAATAATCCAGGAAGATTCCCTACATCAACCTTGGGCTTCCACAGACCTGACACACATGTATGTTACCTACACAGGTGCAAACACATATTAACATTTATACATTACACATACCCCCCCCCCCAACATGCACAGCAAAAGAGGAAAAAAGTAGAAGCTAGAGGTACCTTCATTCATGACCACTCCCAGCTCTGCCATAGGGTGAGTTGTGGGATCTTTATAAACCCAGGCTCCTGCTACAGTTGTGGGGAAGGCCAGGTATGAGGCAGGAGTACGTACAGTCATAGGAGTCGGCATTATCTTCTCCTCTTGTTCTTAGTTTCTGACCACACATCCCAGGCTGTTCTTTCTCTTTGCTGTTTTCTCTGCGTAAGTAAATCCACAGGACTTCTGGCATAGGATGAGGACAGAGTATGGTGGGTCGTGACCCCCAGGAGGGGGGAATCAAACGACCCTTTCGTGGGGGTTGCATATCAGATATCTCCTTCAGATCAGATATTTACATTACTATTTATAACAATAGCAAAATTATGGTTTTGAAGTAGCTATGAAATAATTTTAACAGTTCACCACCACAGGAGGAACTGTGTAAGAGGGTTACAGCATTAGGAAGGTTGAGAACCACTGACATAGGAGATGACTGCACGTTGCAGGACATCTTGATTCCATAAAGGGGGCGAGGTGGAAACTAGACCTTGAGCCTGTTTCCTGCCTTAGACAGGCTACTGAACTGCTCTGAGCCTGGCTTGTTCTTAGCTGGAGATAGTGAGACTATTCCATATAGAGAGATGTCTCTCCCCTTCTTCTGAAGCCATTTGGACTGATTACCTAAGTCCACACCTACAAGAAATGTGGTGAGTAAAACCCATACCTGTTAATGTGTCTCCCACAGGGACACAGACCTTTGCCTCTCTATGCCACTCCCCTGACATAGACACTCTCTATGCCTGACTGCTGTAAAAGTAAAAAATAGGACTTGACTTGTGTGCCAGTTAATTATCTGTGCGATCCACATTGATTGCGCTTCTACCTCAGACACTTGAGTCTCTGCGTTTACATAGAAACTGCATGCTTTCCCCATCTCTTCTCTGCTTGGAACTACTTGGGTTTCCCTGCTGGCTGGCTGTGTTGAGAAAGCTTGTGCATGTAAGTCTGCGTACATGGGGGGAATATGCCCGAAACAGAACTTTGAAGATTGTGGACTTTTATTGTGCACTAGACTTTCCTCTGCAGTTCATCCCCGAGAGTGTGAGAATACAACGTCCCCACCTCATTAAAGACATCATTCTTAATGAAAGAATGAACAGTTTGAAGGCTGTGCAACACCTCACTGGTTTTACAACTCCAGCATCATTAACTGGAAGGCTTAATATTCTTTATGTTTATTGAGCTTTTGCCTTTCTGCCATGTGATCTCTTGTACATAATTTTATCGCATTTAATTTTTTTATAAAGAATTTAAGTATGTGGGGGCAGTGTTTGGAGAGTTCAGAAGAGGGCATCAGATCCCCTGTAGCTGGAGTTACAGGGATGTGACTTGCCCTGCGCAGGTAATAGGAATTGAACTTAAGTCCTCTGCAAGAGCAGAATGTGTTCTTAACCATAAAGCCATCTCTCCAGCCCCATATTTTAAATTTTCTATTAATTTCTTTATTGCCAGGAATTTTTGTGTGTTAAATATGTTAAAGGGGACCCATTTGAAAAAAGATTTATATATGTTCATGTGCATGGCTGCACTTATGTATGTGTAGCACATGACCGCCTGCTACCCCAGGAGGTCCGAAGATGCTCTTGGAGCCCTTGGAACTAGAATTACAGACAGTTGTGAGCCACCATC
This sequence comes from Rhynchomys soricoides, assembly GCA_019843965.1. Lineage (NCBI taxonomy): Eukaryota > Metazoa > Chordata > Mammalia > Rodentia > Muridae > Rhynchomys > Rhynchomys soricoides. The sequence goes on along the minus strand of JADRCH010000060.1, from coordinate 10,471,365 downwards.
TGGGTGCTGGAAACAGAACCCAGGTCCTCTGGAAAAGGAGCAAGTGTTTCTAACCACTGAATTATCTCTCCAGCTTCATAATTTTCATATTTTGATACAAGCACTTGAGTTTTTAAAAAGGGTTTTCTTTTTCCATACATGTATGTGTCTGTATGGAAGTATGCGTGTGTAAGTGAACAAGGAGACTAGTGATCGGGTGCTGGGACCTAGGGATTTCTGTAAAATCAGTTTCTCCAGTGGGAGCTTGTTAGTATTTTCCTTCTACATCTACTTTGGAGAGTGCACTGAACTATGTTCGGAAGCATTCGTTCCAGTTCTGTTTTCTGCAGAAAATTTTGAAGTATTATTCTTTCTTTATGTACTTAAAAAAAAAAAAAAACAAACATTTGTTAGACTTTGTCAGGAAAGAATCCTGACCTGGAGATTTTTGTCAGAGGATTTAAAAAGATAATCTATTTGCTTGATTTAATGGGTTGAGGACTTTCCAGATTGCTTACCTTTTCTTGGGTCAATTTTGGCAGTCCATAACCTGGGTCCTCTGGGTTGTCACACTGGTGGGACTGGAACTCTGTGGTGTCTCCACCTCACCCTCCCAGTGGCTTTGGTCCTCTTTGTGTCATTTCTCACTCTTTTTATTTTTACTTTAAAGTTTATCATAAAATTATAGAGTGGGAAAGGATCTTCACCAACCCCACATTTGACAGAAGGCTAATATCCAAAATTTATTAAAAAATCTCAAAAAGTTAGACACCAACAACCCAAACAGAGCCAAACAGAGAATTCTCAACAAAGGAATCTCAAATATCTAAGAAGCACTTAAAGACATGAATCCTTAGTCACCAGGGAAATGTAAATCAAGACAACTCTGAGGTTCCATATTACACCCATCAGAATGGCTAAGATCCAAAACTCAAGTGACAGCACATGCTGGTGAGGGTGTGGAGCAAGGGGAACACTCCTCCACTGCTGATAGGAGTGCAAACTTGTACAAACACTTCCGATTTGGCACTTTCTCAGAAAACTGGGAATAGTTCTACCTCAAGATCCAACTATACTAGTCCTGGGCATATACCCAAAAGATGCCTCACCATACCACAAGGACACTCGCTCAACTATGTTCATAGCAGCTTTGTTCACAATAGCCAGAAACTGTAAATAACCTAAATGTCCCTCAACTGAAGAGTGGATACAGAAAATGTGGTGCATCTATACAATGGAATACTATGCAGCTATTAAAAACAAAGACATTGTGAATTTTGCAGGCAATTGGATAGAACTTGAGAATCTCATCCTAAGTGAGGTTACCAAGTCCCCAAAGAACATGTATGACAGGAATCTAGTATGGTTGTCCTCTGAGAGAATCAGGTTGTTTTAATCAGTGAGGTTGTTTTTCACCTTTCTGTCTTTCTCTTCTCCGTTCCCTCCCTCTGCTTCCTGTGAGTTTCTTATTTCCTGAGATGAGAGCTGATTGCTCCATACCTTCCCTCTCCCCTACCATAACCATTTAGTGCTGCAGGTCTCTCCTTCTTCATCCTGCATCAACCACATCCCAGTGACTTGGGACTTTATTAATTGCAAACCTGGTATCTTGTTAGTGCTGTTTGAAGTGTGTCGGTCCATTACCCCGAATTTGTAATGTCCCATTGATCACTCTGCTACCGGCTTCTGGATTAACCCTGCTTCACTTGAGAACAGACTGTGTTCTTTCAGTGTGCACTCGTGCATGTGTTCTGCAGGTGTGAGGTGGGGTTTCATTAGGTGTCGAACAAACACGGGTGGTTGTTAGCGTCTCCCATGTCCCGTTGATTTGGTGTCTACTCATTCTGTACATTTCCAAGAAGATCCTATTAGTGTCTTTGACTCTAATTACGCTTCTGTCCATTTATCCTCATGGAGCTAAGTGCCCAGACGTTAAGACTGATTGTCTATTCTTGGTAGATTCAGGCTTTCCTCATTTTTATCACTGTTTCTGCTCCAAAGTGGACTCTGCTAGGCTTCTGCCTGTAACTGTCATAGATCTTAGTAAGTCCTCTTCCACTGGGCACTTGACATTTTTGTTACTTTTCCCTTTTCCTTCTTCCCATGCCAATTTCTCTGATAATGTTCTTGCCCTTTCTTCTGAAGGTCTTTCTGTAAGGTCTCTTTCAGAGTCCCAGCCTTCCCCGCCTCTCCACGCCTGAAGGTCTTTTTTTTTTTTCCACTCTCAGATATAGACTTCTGGTTACAGTCCCTCCGCCCCTCAATCACTTGTACAATGTCCTACTTCCTCTGCCCTTCACAGTTTCTGATGACAGAGCCTCAGATCACTCACACCCGTTCCCTTTGTCTCTTGCCCCATCAGCTCTCTGCCTTTTGCCTTTTCTTTCTGCAGCATATGCCATTTCTAGGTAAAGAACTCTTAGCATCTGTACTGTGTTGGGTGTGTAGAGCTTCCAGGATCCATTTAACAGCACTGTCCTCAAGCCTGGGAGGTTTTGACTTTGGTCCCTTGTAGATGGCAGTGGGAAATGTGAGTAGAGCATGCGAGGACCTAGCGTGGAGGTTGGCATGCCTTATGAGGGTCTCTCAGTATCAAATGGTTCAGTCTACATTTCTTCTTTCCTTGTCCTTGTAGTTACTGCAGTGCGGTACCACTGGGTGGGTTCCTTGGCCTACTTTGCTGCTTGGATACTCCTCTTCCTACCCCCACCCCCCAATCTCTCTGCAGAATGTTCTCCTCTGCCTTCCTTTTGGGCATGTCCTTCCATAAGATAGTTATCTTGTGGTGCCCCACAGTTTTGCTCTTCACATGAAGTTCATATTTTCTGGTGCTAAGTTATTTTTCAGGATTTTCTGAGTATTTGCATCTGATGCTGTGAGATGCTAGGGTCTTGTCTGAGTCCTGAGAGCAGTGTTGACATTTCTGTTCTAGTAGGTAGTTCTCAGTGTCTTTTGGCTTTTGGTATGGTCCCGGGCCAGCTGCCCATTTCAGAGCATTTGTGGCAGTGTTTGGCTCTTTCCCTGTTTGTGCCACACCAGAATTGAGGACTGTAACCTTGGTCATTTGGACTGATTCCGTGTGCCACCCTCTGGCGAAGCCTGAGGGTCACATGTAACAGTCAGATTGTGTTCTTAATCTCTATCCTGTTCCAAATCTTCCTCCTGTGTCTCTACTAAGGTAGGCATGATTTCCCATCTTTGTGGCTCCTATGTGACCAATTGGCCAGAAGAGCAGATAGGAATCTGGATGTGATGGGTGTTGTCACTGTGGCTCATGGGACATAGACTTCTGGGTCAGAGAGTAAGGTGCATCTATGCAGCCTGGTGCTGTGACAGCTCTGTCTGTGTCCAGTGCTGCTCACATAGTTGGACTGGTAAAGAGGAAAAGGAAGGGCAGATGTGGTTCTCTCGTCTCTCTGGTCAGGTTAGCCTCTTTCTGCTGTCCCTGGCATACACCTGTGAGATCTCACAACATTCTTGGGAACACTCATTGCAGCCCTCTGAGCTCCAAGCTGCCTTTTGGGTCAGGTCAAGGCAGTAAAGGGAAGTACAACTCACTCTCATGTCAGCACTTTGACTTGTCTTCTCAGTTTTTTGAGAAGTGCATGAGTCTTTGACTCCATCCGCTGTATCTGTGACTTAGGGATGGGTTCAATTACAGACAGCAGGAGAGGCCAAGTAGCCTGTGCTTACTTCATCCTTTTCTGCACTGGAACGTGTCACCCCCCACCCCTCACATAAAACAATCCACACCACTCATCTGCTTCAAACTCTCAAAATAGCTTCCTGTCATACTTAGAATAAAATCAATATTTTCTTATGACCTTTCCTCCGTCATTAATCTTCTGCCAATCTTGTCTCCTATTCTGTGATCACACTGCGCCTCAGGATTTTTGCATTAATTGCACATTCTCTTTGGGAGGGAGGCTCTCCTCTAAGACCTTCACAGGATAGCTTCCTTGCCATCAGAGTCCCAAATCAAGCATCATTTCTTCAGGGAGACCCTCCTTTGCCATCAAATCTGTGATGTGTTTTTCCTCCCCTGTTGATGTCTGCAAGAGATGCACTTAATTTCTGAAAACTATTTGTATTATAGGAGTCTCATGCCCTGCTGCATTTCATAGCCTACTTTTTACACCAGCTGTTGCCATAGCAACCAGATTTATGCAGGTGTAACCAGAGAGTACCTTGCCTCAGCAGTGCTAAGTATCTCTTGCTTTCTGGAACATTCCAAATGTCTTGCCAAGGCTGCAGGATTGGATGACCCTAGGTACCTACTACATAGTGGTTTAACTCAGTGAAGGATGAATCCTGACCTTCCAGGGGAAAGCTTGTCCAGTGAGGCCTAGATTTGGTGGGGGAATGAAGCATCCTTTCAATGACCCAGGTGCTTGCTTGTTTATGGAGGAAAGTCCCTGCAGAGTCCCAGAAAGAGCCAGGAAATGTAGCCCCAGCTACTCCAGGGTGGCCAGCTCCGTAAGAAGCCAGACAAAGCCTTTGTTTGATGTGGCTCTGCCTCTTCAGGACACTCGGTCCACAGTCTGCCCTTCATCTAGCCTCTCTTCCCTGGGTCCCAGCATCCTACAAGCTCTTTCCTCAGGCTCTGCCTTCCAGAGGAGCCCCAAGGCTCAAGCAGCACACTAAATGACTTTCAAATACTTTTTCTAAAACAGTTTAAGGGAAACAAAGTTGGATGAAGGGAACAGAACTCCACTCTTAACGTTTTGCTTAATTGTATTTATATTAAATTTAAACTTCAAGACAGAAAGCTGTACTGTTAAAACTCTATATTTGTGTTTACCACTAATACAGACTAAATTATTATTTAATAATAATATAGAGTATTTTTTAAGTCTTTAAAAGTCCCCATACATATATATATATATATATACATATATATATATACACACATATATAGTGTGTGTGTGTGTGTGTGTGTGTGTGTGTTATTTTCTGCAGCTAACTTTCCTGGTGTCATTAGCTCAGGATGTATCCATGTGTCTTACTTACTTTTCTGTTACTATCATAAGACATCTTGACCAAGGCAACTTTTAGAAGAGTTTATTTGGGGCTTATAGTTTCAGAGGCTTAGAGTCTATGACCATCATGATGGGGGCATGGCAGCAGGCAGCATGGCACTGGAGCAGTAGCTGAGAGCTTATATCTTGAGCCACAAGCTCAAGATGAGTGAGAATGGTATGGGCTTTTGAAACCACCCTCAGTGACACAACTCCTCCAACAAGGCCACACCTCCTAATCCTTCCCAAATAGCTCTTCCAACTGGAACCAAATAGAATCTATTGGGGACATTCTCATTTAAGCCATCACATCTGGACAAGTAGGCTATTTTTCAAGCTCATTTCCACCTCTGCACAGATTTTGATCCTCAGCCATCCTATTCTGTCTTCTATCCTTTTGGTTAATTAAAAGGAGCCTCTGGCTTCTATTAACTACGTTGCAATGAGTATTTCTGAGCATGTCTTTACGGGAACCCTCTGAGTTAATACACATTGACATGGAATTGTCTGGTCCAAGTGTGTCTACACAGCTTGAAGAGGCAACTCCCCAGCTGCTGCTGCTGCTGCTGCTGCTGCTGCTGCTGCTGCTGCTGCTGCTTCTTCTTCTTCTTCTTCTTCTTCTTCTTCTTCTTCTTCTTCTTCTTCTTCTTCTTCTTCTTCTTCTTCTTCTTCTTTTTTTAAGAAGTTGTACCAATTTATTTACACCCTACTTTTTATTGATGTACGTCTTGGCCAAAACTTTGGTCCTGTAATACTTTTAAGTGTTTCCATTAAGTTGAGTGGGAAATAGTGTCTTATAGTTTGATTTCTTCCTCTGGCTGCTAGCTTGATAGAGTGTCTGCTTACTGCCCATTGGATTTCCTCCAGTTTTGACTGTTGCTTCCCACCCTTTGCTTGATGTCCCACTGAGTCATTTCTTACAGATTTATGGGAATTCTCCACGAAATCAGAATTCCAATCCTTTGTCAGTTTAATATACTGCAAATACCTTTCCACAAGTGGCTTGTCTTAGCTTTTAAATGGATTCCATTTATACCAAAATCCATAACTTTAACACAGCCAAAATGCTGTCTCTCTTTTATATTTTATATGTCGTAACTCGTTTGTGAGATACCTCACTTTTTACAAGCTGTTTATTTGTTTAAATTTTTCTAATTTTTGAAATAACTTTTAGGTAGTGTCACATGGCTTTCTGGACAGTTGCAAACATCTATCAGCTACATGCAGGTCACTGGTGACATAACAAAGAAACACTTACCCCAAGTGTAGCTTATTGAATGGTGGTGTGTAGAGAAACACCAGTGACCCAGGAACAGACCCTGAAATCTTACCCTAGCAGGGGTGATCGCTCATGGAAGCTATGTCCCTAGAGCTGCCTGCACAGCTTACTGACAGAAGAGTCTCACCTCTCAGGAATTGATTACTGATTTACAACCTTGGGGAGAGGCCTTGGGAGTCTTGTAACAGTCTGAGCTTCCTGACCTTTGTAAGTTGGATCAGACCCTATCCTCCATGTGCCAGAATGGGTGCTCAGATTCTGAGGAAATGGCCACACCACACTTAGCCATTTACTATCCTTTTAAGCTCATGGTTTCCTGTGTCATGTGGCCCAGAGCATTTCAAGAATCATCCTCACAGAAAGCAACACCTGTCAGTTGGACCACCAGTCCTCAGCTTGTGAGCATGTTCTGGGCTGTCTTCCACCATTTATGCTTTGGAAGATTTCTTGACATCTAGCAAGTCAGCTCCTTCCAGCATCCTCCTCTTCATTGTCTTGTATGTCCTTGGCATGTTTTTTTAACATACAAAATTAAAAATAGCACACCAGATTTTACTAAAACTAAAATGTTATTGTCTCCCTTTTATTAAAGTGCTTTGAATACACAGAGATATGGAGAGTTGTGACTTCTTTTAAAATATGGTCTCATCTTTAAGCATGAAGTGTCTCTTCAGTCATTTGACCTCTTCACTAATTGTCCCACCGAACTTGTGGTTTATGTAAATGTCACACACACTTATTACATTTATTCCTAAATGCCTTCTGGGCTGCCTTGCATCTACAAATCCACATTCTTAACTATTTTTCCTTGAAACAGAAACAATAATATGAGGCTTTATTCTGCAACCTTTTTGAATCTGTTGCTTTTAACTTCATGGAAAAGATTATTTTGATTTTTTTAACCTCTTCCTATACTCTCTCTTCAATTCAATTTGCAAGAAAACAGAGACCCTGCCTTTCTCCCTCACTTCCCTATCTCCATTGTGTACATACAATAATAACTGACATGCAGGGGGCACTCATAAGTCTGCTAGAAGAATCGATCGATCGATTGGCAAATGTATACCATCTGGCAGCTGGAGTTTGTCTTAGCCATTTTCCCACCTTGGCCACAGATCCAAATCTACTTTCTGTGCAAGTTTATCTGCCTTCAAAGCCTTGCTCTGATTACTTCTTCTGGAAAGAATTTCTTAGGCTTCCCTTCTCTTCAGAAAGGTGAATCCAGAAAAACAAACAAAAACCAAGAATTGAACAAGAATGAAAAGAATTAACTGTGTGTTTCAACAACTCATAAAGAAAATCAGCCTCAGCAATGTGGAAGACACAGGAATAAATGATATTATTGTGGGTACAGATTACTACCACAGTCTGAGACAGGAGTTCACTTATGAGTAACAGATGGAAGGCAAAGATCCACCAATATATCATCACATCAACAGGAGCAATAGAAGCACGGCCCAGACGCCCTACACAATGACTCAGAGCAGGAGTGCAGCATCCCTTGTGTATCTGTGCCCCATTCTTATGCAGCCTCCTGGGTAGTGTGCTCTGCAAGTGAAAACAGCCTCTATTCTAGGCTTTAAAATCTACCTCCCTAATGTTTTATCTGTGTTTGATAAAAGATTTTACTGTGAATAATGATTTCATTAAGTTGTGACAAAGGCAGGCCAGATTTTCATTCCTAGAATCTCCTTTGCCTAGGAGTCAAAGAAGATTCAGCTTATAGGCAACTGTCTGAGCATTCCTCTAATGGCATCACCCCCAGGGAAGACACCCTTGTCCCAAGCTCCAGCACCAATAATGTGAGGATATCTTCTGAAGACATCTGACACCATATTGGCACCAGAGATGGTCACGCCATGCCTCTGCCTCCCTTCCTTGAGCGGCCAAGTGTGCACACATGTTTTCTGACACCTCCTGGCCTCTGGGCAGTGCTTGCTTCTGTGTATGTGTGAACGCTAGATGTGTTCTCACATCCTCTCTATGATTCCTTCTCTCAAAGGAGCAGAGGACAGGTGTGATCAAGGGAACCTACCAACTGTGAAGGCAAAATCTGAGCTTAGAGTCTGGAGACTCAGCCACCATGCCAGCCCGGCTAGCTAGCCTTCTCTTTCCTGCAACTTCCTTCCACAAGTGTCAGGACACAAAGGCTAAATCCGACAACTCTCTCTATTCCTTTGGCTTGGCTTTGCAAATAGCCAACAGGGCCCTCCCTGCTGCTTGGGGAGGCACTAGAGAAGTCAGACATCTCCTAGGATGTCATGGTTTGATTCCACCCAGAGCGATGGATGACCCCCAGAGCAACTCTTTGTCTCTGTTTCTCTCCCTTACTTCTAAGGCCAACAGTTCATCCTGCTTCTCCGAGGCAGGCACAGCTGTCCTCTTAAGTCTGCTCTTGCAGTGGTGTGGCTGTCCCCTTTAAATCAGCCAACAGGTACCGATTTCCTGTCACGTGCTCACCATGACACCTGGTATTTGGGAGGCTGTATTAGTTTTAGGCAAGCACTAAACTGTAATGGGAACTTGACTGTAATGACCAACACAAATGAAGCATGGGCTGTTGGTACTTGTATTTCAGCCGTGTAGCTGATAAGTCCATAGAGAGGAGGCCGTGGGGGTTGACACGGCTGCTCTGGGAAGTGACTGGTTTTCCTTCTAGTCTCAGCTCCACCATCCAGAGCCTATGGTTTTATTCTCATCTCTGAATGGTTGCTGAGCTTCAAGGCTTCCTGCTCATCCCAAGGAGGAAGGATAGGAAGCCAGGGAGACAGAAGGCTGGAAGCCTCTTCATCCTGCCTCTGTTATTTGGGGTCTGAGAAGCCCATTGGTTGAGATGCTGACATTGGGAATATTCCTTGCTGAAGAAGCCTTTGGAAGTTGAACATTTTGCCCTTTACTCTGCAGGAAGCAAAGGGAGGGGAGGCTTCATATGCCCGGTGAATTAGCTTACATTATCTCTAACAGCGCTGAAGAGGGATAATTTGGAGCCCCTGAGTATGAAGCTTAGAGAGAAGTCAGCACCAACACATGTGGCCCAGATCTTCATATTTCAGCACCCACTCCATTTGCTCAGTCTTGGGTAGCTGAAGACTTCCTCATTTGAGCATAGCCTTTATAGAGTGACACTGTATACAATGTGTATAGATGATCTTAAGGGCCAGCTGCTCACCATTTGCTGAAGCATGGAGATCTGAGGTCCTTCTCAAGGTCATTTAGTTCATAAAGGGTGTGACCAAGTTCTTAGCATGTGTCCAGAGGTTCTGGAATTGTTACAAGCCACACCTCTGCACATCTTCAAATAGTGGGAAGTCCCTGGAGAGAAGGAAATGGCAAAGTTGCTTCTCTTTGCTACTGGAGCATTCTGAACTTCCCTCTGTCTTTCTGCGCAGCACCCGGCAGTGCCACTTGCTCCTCGACGTCTTCAACTCCACAGAGCACGAGCTGACAGTCTGCGCCAGGAACAACTCTGAACTTGTCCTGCATGCCAGTGAGTGCCAGCGGTAAGTGTCCTGCAGAGGCAGAGTAAGGCAGGACCCACATGGGCAGAGCTTGGTGAGAAGCAGAGTCCTCTCCTTATCCTCTGCTGGGCCTCTCCCCACACCACGAGCCCCTTCCTTCAGGTCCAGAGTATAGATGGATTGCAGATGGGACAGTATTTTTATTTTTTAACAGCAACATGCATGAGGCACCAGGTTTAAGAAGAACCAACCAGCAGACCTGCGTCTTAGATCTAAGCTTTCCCTGTGTTTGCTCTAGATTTCTTTATCTATCCCCATCTCTGTCTTATTTTAAAGAATAAACTTTTCCCCCCAAATAGCTGACATTGGTATTATTAGTCAGCAGGGAAATGCAAATGCAGACATCACAGGGAGAAGCTAGTGCACATTCATCAGAAGCAAGGAGATGAAAAGACCCGGAGAGAGAGTGCATTGGAGGATCCAAAGCGCCAGGAGCTCTCATGCTGGCAGGAGAGGGAATACTGCAGCCCCTGGGGACAAAGTCACAGCACTTCCTTACAACGCTGTGCACACCCTTGCCCTTGGCCCTGCTGTTTCACTCTTAGTTATTATCACTGACCACTGCCCCCCACATACCTATGCTGAACTACCTAGTCCAGAAGCTGAAAAGATGAACTCCAGGTTCAGCAAGAGACTTGGCCTCATGTAAGATGGAGAGTGACTGCAGAAAGCACCCAGCATCAACCCTGAGCTGCCACATGCACATGCCACCCCTACATGTGCACCCCCACACATGTGAACACGCACACACACTTGCCACATGCATGCATACCTACGCCAAACAGTAACTAAACAAATAAATTAAGGGGCTGGAAAGACGGCTCTCAGGGTAAAGTACTTGCCATGCAAGTACAGGGATCTGAGTTTGGATCCCCAGAGTCCACATAAAAGGCAGGCATGATGGCGCACACTCGTTTCTTTTTAACATACCTCTAGCCAGTGCTGAGGCTGAAGCGGGTTTAGTTTTTCCCAGTCAGCTTTTATACCATTCTAGGTACTTGCAGAGAATAGGGCCAGTTCTTCGATCAAAGACAAAGTAATCAAACAAGATAATAAACAAGGAGATCACACAAGGCAATAAACGTAGCCTGCAGGTCACTCTTTCTAGGAACTATCAGGATGACGAAGATAAGAGGAAAGTCGCACACTCCTCAGCTGTAGGCTGTAGTTACCTTGAGTCTTACTTTAGCCCAAATGTAAATATTCTTTTTTTTTTTTTTTTGATTATGATTGTTTTTATTTTTTGGCACAGGGTTTTTTTCTTTTTTCTTTTTTTTTAAATTTTGTTATTACATTTATTTATTTATTTATTTTTTCCTTTTTTTAAAAAAAATTTTCATATTTTATTTACATTTCAAATGTTCCCCCCTTTCCAGATCTCCCCTTTGGAACCTCCCCATTCCCTCCGCCCTCCCCCTGCCTCTATGGGGATATTCTCCAACCCACCTCCCCACCCCACCCCCTACCCACTCTCATCTTCCCTCCTTGACATTCTCCTATACTGGGGGATCTAACACCCTCAGGCCCAAGGGCCTCTCCTCCCCCTGACAGGTAACAAGACCCTCCTCTGCAGTCTTTGTGGCCAGCACTATGGGTCCCTCCATCTGTATTCTTTAGTTGGTGGATCAGTCTCCAGAAGTATGGGGGGTCAGGCCAGTTGCCAGTGTTGCTACCTCCCTGGGGCTGCTCACTCCCTCAGCTCCTTCAGTCCTTTCTCCAAGCCCTCCATCTGGGACCTCGTACTCAGTACTACTGTTCCTGCGAAGTGACTCTTGGGTATTTCAAACTTTTGGGCTAATAACCACTTAACAGTGAGTACATACCATGTTCATTCTTTTGTGACTGCGTTACCTGGCTCAGAATGATGTTTTCAAGATCCATCCATTTGTCTACGAATTTCATGAAGTCATTGTTTTTAATAGCTGAGTAGTATTCCATTGTGTCAATGTACCACATTTTCTGTATCCATTCCTCTGTGGAGGGACATCTGGGTTGTTTCCAGCTTCTGGCTATTATAAATATGGCTGCTATGAACATAGTGGAACATGTGTTTTTATTACATGTTGGGGCATCTTCTGGGTATATGCCCAGGAGTGGAATAGCTGGGTCCTCAGGTAGTATTATGTCCCAATTTTCTGAGGGTCTGGATGGCACACACTTGTAATCCCAGGGCTGATGGGAGTGCAGAGAGGTAGAGACAGGATCATCGATAGGATTCACTAGCCAGTCTAACGCAAAACAGAAAGGTCCAAGTTTAGGGAGAGACCCTGTCTCAATGACAAAGGTAGAGAGTCATAAAGGAAGACACCCGAAGTTGATTTCCAGCCTTCACACACACACACACACACACACACACACACACACACACACACACATACACACATGCGTGCAAAAGTGAACCCATATATACAAGCATGTGCACACAAGCATGCACACAAATAAGAAAAAATAAAATAGTTTTAGAAATTAAAACATAGTCATCAAAAGAGTTATTCAGGGCTGCTCCTAAGCCCTGCCCCCTCCATAAAGCCAAACAAAGCAGAACACAGCAGGGGTCTGATATCCCCCCCAGAAGAATGGATAAACAGAGTTTTTTTCACAAGGGGTACTCTGAGGCCAGAGGGGCAGACCGTGATGAGCCAAGCTTAAACTATGCTCATTTTAAGCTTTATATTTGAAAGAATCTCTACAGGAAATGTTAGGATAAGTCAGCCACAAAAAGAAGAGCTAAGCAATATCCACACCACCACTTCCTCTCCCCTCCCCTCCCCCCCCCCCCCCCCCTCCCCTCTCCCCTCCCCTCTCCTCTCCCTTCCCCTCCCTCTTCCTCTCCCCCCTTCCTTTCCCTCTCTTTTCTCCCCTTCCCTCCCCTCCTGTCTCCCCTCCCCATTCCTCTCCCTTCCCCTCCCCCTTCCTCTCCTCTCCCTTCTCTCTTCCCCTCCCCTCCCCTCCCCTTTTCTCCCCTCCTTTTTTCTTCCTCCCCAGGATGACTCTTTGAAAATGGCAGTGTCATTCATGGCTGCACTTCCCTGCTCCTACTTTACTCTGTGTGTGGGGGGGTGAGTGCGTCTACAACCAAATGTTATTTTGAGAGTCTTTTTAAAAAATCCTGTAAGTTCTTCCCTATCATATGTGTCCTTTTGAAACTTAAAATAAGCATTGTACTTTGGAGCTAAATATAAATCCAGTTCTTTCATTTTGACTGCTATTAATATTTCATTGTGTAAATATGCCATCATCTTCATTTCTATGCTAATTCCTCACTGTGCAGTGGCTTCCATCACATTCATATTTAATGTGACTGTTAATGACACGTATGAATACGTTAGGCCCTAAAGCCCCCTGGCAGGGCAGTTTGGGTTTTAGATTGGAAACTGGAGACCCAAGACTTGGAGCCATTTCTGACCTTCTTGTGAGAGGAGCCTGATGCTCCTAGGATCACCTTGTCTTCTCCTGGATGTGACTTGGCACCTGAATGTGGGCATGTCCTGGGGCCTCTGCAGGCTTCTGGTCTATGCCCAAGGCTGAGCAAATACTGTGTTTCCAGCTTTCAGGGAGGAGGGCAAACTCTTTCTAAAATCACCGATGCTTTTAAAATCATCTGCTTGCTGTCCCTGTTAACTCGTGTGTGTGTGTGTGTGTGTGTGTGTGTGTGTGTGTTGGGAAGGGATCTGTCTTGTCTCTTGGTCTACATGTTTTCCCATGATCCAAGAGATAAACCTGGTCTTCTTATGATACCAGTATAAAACAATTTTAAGAAATTATAAATCGCTCAGCGTGCCCTGGAAGATTTGGATCATTCTTGGCAGCACGGGCTCTGTGATGTTAATGACCCAAGTCATAGATAATTGCAGTTTGGTTTTATGCTTCAGGCTTCTTCGAAAGCCTTTTTGCTTAACTTCTCATTTCTGAGTACTAACTCATCTCTTATTTTATTCATTCACAAAACAGTCATTCAGCAACTGTGGCTATTTTGAGGGTACACGATGGCACCACCGAGGACTTAGCTTGAATCTCTTGGTTTGGACACCGGAAGTCTAGCTTCCGAGCATGTCTGCTGAAGACCATAGCCAAGTCTGTTGACAACTTTCCTTTTTGCCTCATACAGAGGAGGAAGTGAGGCGGTCTTTCTTGAATCATTTTTAAAAAATGTCCACTAATCTCACTCATGAGATCTCTGCCCTCAAGACCTCCTTACCTCCCAAAGTCCGCATTTCCTAATTTCATCACTTGGGGATAGATCAGTATAAGCGTTTGGGAGGCTGTGCGCATCTAGTTTGAAACAGGAGTAGGTGTTATCACTGAGGGCCAGAGGGTTGATGGAACAACCCAGGCTGGAGAACCAATATGGTGTGGAGGTGTGCCACACATTCCAGGGGGTGTTGGTGTTGGTGGTGGATATAAAGCACTTGTTCATAAACTGAGGGTTCAGCTGTTTAAAACTCAGGAGCACTACTCTGTCTCTGCTGCTTAGAGAGCTTCTTAGTCTTATGGTGAAGGGAGAGCATTGTGTCGAATGGCTGTACCGAGTACTGTCCCACCATGCTAACCTCTTCTTTGGACACTGGTGACTCATCTCTGAGCCTGTGAGTCTCACTGGCTGCCTGATGCATCCTTTCTGCAGTGAAGGGCTGCCATGTAACTTTTCTTTTGTCTAAGGTGATTTGTGCTCTTGGGTCTGCAGTCATTACATTCCCAGGCTCCACAGTCAGTCACCACATTGCCAGCACTCTCCCCAGAACTGTGTTAATGTCTGTGTTTATCCCACCAGGACATCATCCCAGCCTCCACTCCACACTTAATTCTTAATTTCATGTCCAAACCCTGATAAATGCTTTTCTCAGCCAAATATCCTATCTTCTTGCTTACAAGCTCTGCCTCTGCGGGCCAAGGTTCTGTGGTCTGCTGCAGTCCATCAGGTGGGCTTTTCCCTGTGTGTACGAGTCACATCTTGCCTAGAGTGTCAGGCATTGACTGGATCTATTCCTGAGCTGCTGACCAGTGGCATGAGCTGCACACAGTAGGTCAGGCTGTGTCCCATAGTGCTGTAAGCTTTAAGAGATACCCAGACACAAGTTGCTCCTTATGAAGAATTAGCATCATCTTTTTTAAAAAATATAACATTGCCCGCAGCAAATATGCTGTAAAATTAAGATCTGATAATTATTATGGAGATTTTTTTGCTTAATTATCAGACCATTAAAATTAAATTTCACAATAACCTGCTTTAATGCATATACATCTTTATAATGTATGGTAATAGATGGTTTTTCATCATATGCTTCAGGATCTGGGGCTTTGTCCCACTCTCCCTCCGTCCTCAGTCTTCCTAGCGTTCCCACATAGATCATAAGCTACGTAGAATCCCACAGGCTGTTACAGCTTGGGTACCTGGAAACTTTTCCCTGCAGATCTATGCTGTAACTTCCAGGTAGTTCTGTCTTTTGGGGTTATGCTGGGGATGCAGAGAGCTGTTTACCTCAGCCTAGAACAGCCTAGAACTCCTATATCTGCCTCTTCCTTCCTTCTTGACTCTTAAAATGTTCCAGAGAACCCCAGGAGTCATCAAAGCAATACTTCACTGCACGGGGCCCATTCTCCTACAAAGTCTCATTGGACATCATCTACAGTGTTTGATCTCTTTTCAACCCCTTGGCTTCGAATTCCCTTCTGCAATGTTTTGGAGCTACGGGTAATGAGTTTTTATTTTATTTTCTACATTCTTAATTTTTCAATTTGAATGGAGAATGGGGCAGTTCTCCAGAGAGGAAATTTCTAGAAATAAGAGGTGACAGCAGGTAAGCTCGCTCAGCCTTTGAGCTGATACAGAGCAAGAGGATGTTTTCCATAGTGAGTCTTTGCAAAGGGCTGTTATCTCAGCCCCTGCACAGCATTCTCCTGCCACCCCAGCCTGCTTTCCTGGTAACTGGCAGCTGAGAGTCACCTGCTGGGAATGAGAAACCATAGAGGTTGTTTAACAAAGGGATTGAAAGCCCAGAACTGTGAGCCCAGTCAGCAACCCATGCTGGAGTGTCCAGATTTGGTAGGAATAGTTCAGAGAGAAGATTTAAGCAAGGGTCTGGTGAGACAGAAGAACATAGGAAGAATCCTGCCTGGGGACGAGGCTCATGTGATTGCTGCACCTACAGACTTAGTATCTATCCCCTGGGAGCCAAGGGAAGCTCCATATTCTAGCCCCTCCTTCTAGTTCCCAGCTCTCCATTCTCTGGCTGGCCCCTACAGATGCCTGGGCTACGTGTGGCTGGCACATGTAGATCTAGCTCAGTTTTGCTGACTTTTGATCTTTCTCAAGGCTTTTCCCTCCTCTCTGGCTCCCAGACCCTTATCCTTATTCCCTGCCTGGTGTGTAAGCCAAGCCCAACTTGGCAGGGGCTCTTCAAGGGAAGCATGTGGCATTTTTTCTGCAGGTAACTTAGAAGAGAGAGCAGATGTGGCCTTGCTATGGTTTCATCTTTGTTGTTGCATTCTGGGCTCATTCCTGGACTGTCCAAACCTATTATTCTAGGAGCCACAGGTCTGGAAGCCAGGGCTCATCCTTCCTTTCCCAGGGATTGGAATCTGGCTGACTGCTCCCGAGCCCAGACTTGGATCTCTCAAATGAGGCACACCCTAACCTCACGGCCATCAAATGCCAGTGCCTCTTGGTTAGGAAAGATCCTTGCCATGTCATGTCTTTTTTTTTTTTTTTAAAAAGAACTCCTTCAATTAATCAGGAATGTGAGTGGCTTCAGGTTCACCCGGGCTATCCTGCCTTTCTAACACTCAGCTCCTCAAGCATCCAGTGGGGTATAATACACTGGCTGCACCTGTCTAAGGGCCAGGCATCTACCCTGCAAGTGTTAAAGAAAGTTGCTATTCACCACACTGTATTGACACATGAGCCATCATTATGTATTCTAATCCTTAAAAGCTCTGTCATAGAGGTGGAGATGTAGTTCAGTTGGTAGAATGCTTCATAGCAGGCACAGTGCTCTGGCTTCGATTCCCGGTACACCATGAACCAGGAGTGGTGCTAGACAACTGGAATCCCAGCACTCAGAAGGTAGAGATCGGCAGATTAGAAGTAGACAGCTATTTTTAGCTACATGTTGAGATTAAGGCCAGTCTGAGGGCCCCATCTCAAGAGTAAAATAAAATCCACAACAAAACCGTCTTCAGAAACGTACACAAGATGCTAGTCCTATCTGGAACACCTGTGTGCTCGTCACCTGCTTCTGTGAGTAGCATGCTCAGCATTTTTGTTTGTTTGTTTGTTTGTTTCTGTTCCGCTGGCTTCCCTACGTCCTATTTTGTCCATGAACATTTTTTCTATTTAACTATAATAGGAGTGGTTACAGTGTCATGCTTTCAAACGATCGTCTCCTCATTATCATTGAATACATTGTCACGTGAAATTTCCAGTTGTCTCAACATGGTGTTTCATGACATCTCTTAAATCAAAACTCAAGAAACAGACATATCTCAAATCAATTTTTAACCTACATGTTTCCTGGTTTGGTTTTTTTTTTTTTTTTTTTTTTTTTTGAGTTTTTGAGTTTTTCATTGAGGAAGCCAATCCCACGGCTGGGAGCTTTGCCAGTTGTGGCCCTCTGGTGATATCAAGCTTGTTCCTCAGGAATTTCTCTCTCCTCTGTTCCTCCCTAAGGTAGTAACAGCCTCTAGGAGCTCAGTCAGATTCAGTGATCTTTTCTTAGGTCTTGTAGGACTGCTGGAAGGTGTCCGCATACCAGCTATGTCTGTTTCTGTTCTGTCTTCACATGGCTTTCTTCTGTGTGGCACAAAGGACTTGAGTTGTACTGAGTCATAGCCCAATCCGTGGTGTGTGCTTGCACAGGTTGTGTCCTGAGTAAGTTACAATACAAGCCAGCATCCCCTCTATTACCTTGTTCAGCTGCTGTGTCTGGGGCTTGTGTGGTTTGGAAGAAGGGACCCTTGTTTACACTGATGCGTTTGCTGGTTTGCAGCAGGTAGCCTGCAGTCCAGGGCCACTCTCTGAGAATGGGATCTGCATGTTCTCAGGTGCCATTTGCTCCAGTGAAAAGTTTGGGCAGAACCATGAGAAAGCATTGTGCTGTGTAGGACAGCTCCTGTGTGGAGTTGTGGGCTCAGTCCACCTCAGAGCTGCACAGATGGGGGTGTTATGTGGAGTTGGGCATTTTTTTCCCACCTTGCAGAGTACTCTTCAGAGCAGGAGTGGGACTCAGATCCTAGAGTGTACTGGAGAAGGGGGGGGGGCTCATGGGATCTTAGAGTGGGATTGGCTTGAACCTGCACATGCTAGTGGTAGTCAAGGGCTTGCATGTGTTCACAAGGCAGAAGCCAGCCTCTTCCTGGTTCTCAGGGGAGTTGTCTTATGAAATGCATGCTGCAGTTTGTCAGCCCACTGTTTATGGCCCAGAAAAAATGTCTGTGTGTTCCCTTGGCTTGTGGCTTATACAACATTTTTTTTCACATAATGAAAGAAATACTTCACAGTTGCAAACTGGCCGGGAAGTTGGATAACAAGGCAGTGTCACAGAGCAAAGTGCTTGCCTCTTCAAACCGTGGTGACAGAACTGAAGCGAAATGAGGCCAGCATAATGGAGTCATTTAATTTGTGTTAGTTCCGAAAGTCTCTGAGAAGTCACATTAACTCAGAAGACCTTTAAGCCACTGGAACCCGCCCAAGGTAGATGCAGTAAAGGCAACCGTGTTCAAGATGAGCTTATTTTGGCCTCCAAGGCTTGGTGCTCGGTGCCAGCATTGGAGAAGGCCTGCCCCACAACTTTCTGCACTGGCCACTCACTGACTCCTGGGTACTAGGTATGTCCACATTTTACTGCTTGTCAGTGTCTTCAAAAGTCTTCAGTTCCCTGCAGCCTTCTCCAGCATCCTTTTCACATCATCCCTGCTGGCTCCCAGAAACCAAGGCTCAGTGAGATGAAGGGCAGGTCCCACTGGCACCACAGGCCTGTGTTTACACCTCTTGCAGAGAGCCCTGATCACTTGTAAATCAGGTTCCCACCGTGAACCAGATCCTGTGCTAGGGTACCTACCTAGGGATCCTGTGCTAACTACCATGTCAGTTATACCCACAGACAAGCCTGGGAACTGGGCTTACAGGAAAAGGGACACACAGGTCATTCTATGTGGGAGATGTCCTACTAGATACCTCTGTGCCTTCCTGAGCCATGGCTCTAAGCACTTGAGTAGACCTCAGGCCAGTCTGGGGGTGCTTCACTAGTCCCCCAATTTGTTAGTAGCTGTATTAGACATGTGTTCTACACATGTGTCCAGAGGCAGGCAGGTGTATTTATATACACCACACATGCACATAAACACTAAAATGTCCCTCTTGCTGGCTCATGGTTTGTCCCAGTGCAGCACTGCTGCTGATATTATATCTCTGCTTAAGAACTCACAGAAGGAGCAATGAGCCCCGAGCTCCAGAGCGCTGGCCAGAGTCTTCTCCCCATTATGTGTGCACACTGTTTCTGACATCCCTGAAAACAACTGATACCTGTGAAGTGGGGGTGAGGCAGCATGCATCTCACAGGGCTGGTGGGGCAGGTGTCCTGCCCCAGTGGTGTTTGGGAGCTCATCTGAAAGCAATGGTTAATCCCTGCCTTGGATCAGTTAGAGCATGCCCCTGTGTTGGCAGTTCTAAAAAAGAGAAAGGGAAACATAGCAGATGAGATTGGTTTGGGGGTGTCTGCTCTAAGCATAGGTCACTGGGTGTCTATGTAATTCAGCAAAGGTCTGCTGAGTTCTGTTGTCCCCCTGGCCTTGTCCTGCTGGGTTTCATGGTCACCTGTGCTCCAAGGAAGAGTTAGTGTGAAGACCTCACCCTGTGCATGGCTTAGGGTCTGTTAGGGCTCAGCAGCCACACTGTGGTGAAATCAGCAGGTGGTTGTGTGGCAAAGGCAGCAGGTGTCTTGGCATCACATTTAAACAGAGTGTACACAGGCAGAGCCAGCATGTACATCGCTCACCTCATTCCCTCCACTGTTTCTAGTTCCGTAGCAGAAGAGAAGCAGGAAGCGACAACAGTGAGAGTGACCCAGCGTGAGACTGTGGGTTCAAGGGTGTGTCCTTTCTCTCTGGAGTTCCCTACCCAGAGCCACTTACGTCCTTCCGCTAAATCCTCACTCTGCTGTGACATATGTTCCTGTGGTACTGTCCGTGTGCCTGCTACACAGGGGATATGGGATTGTCAGTGTTATGAGCATCTATGGCTCCTTGAGAGCCTTTATTGGAAGGGACCCATCTTCCCCATCTTCACTTAGGTGTCTGACTGACCTTTGGGGCCACATTTGATAGGGATTCCATCTCCTTTTTCTCTGCTGGTACCTTAGCCTTGTACAATAGGAGGGCAGTGGAATTGAAAATGACACCAATCTGCATCATTTAGTTCTGGGAAGGTCACTTTGGAGGAACAAAGTGACCTTCCTAGAACTCAGCCATTAGCTGAGCCATTAGCTCAGGGGCTCATTGACTTACAGCAGCCTCGATCTTTCTTTGCAGTTCCACACCCCTTGCAGTTGCCTTTTTAGCTTGGTTGTGTTTTGATTTCATTCCGTTCCCATGCTCCTCAAGAGACAGGCAAGGTCTAAAGCAGAGGAAGATGGGAATCAGGAGGACCATGTGTGCTCCTGAGCAAGCTGTTGAGAGTGATTTCTGAAGCCTCCAGTACTGTCAGCTGGTTAAGACCAGTCAAGAGTGTACACAGGAACACTGAGTACTAGGGGCAGCCATGCGTTCTGCTTACTGTGTACTTGGGGGAAGCGTACCTTGTAATTTATAGCCCAGCCTCCAGAGTTAATTTTCATGCCTTCTTTAAAGGATGCTTCCCTTTCCTGTGGACTCCTGTGGCTTCCTTTGTGCTGTTTTCTTTTTGTTGGGAGACTTTAATGGGGCAATTATTATACACTAAGTAGTGTGTCAGGCATAGAGCTGTGAAAACCACACAGAACTAACCTTATACATTAGCTGTGACATGTGACCACGCCACTTGGTGGGGTAAACAGGACACTTGATAAGGACACTCTCTTAATGAGAGTTTATTAAGCACATAGCAGACTCAGCTGCCCATGGCTAGTACAGAAAAACAGCCCAGACTGTTCTCAAGAAAGTGGTGTCACAGAGCCAGAAATGGAATGACCTTGTGGACACCCAGCATATGCTAGACCTGTGCTCCCTGCCACCCAGGAAGATAGACTGGGAAAACAAAAACAAAACATTGCATGTACAACAGGCTATTTTGAAAGAGCCATTGCAGGCTGGGTCCCATACATACAACGCCTTCATTGCTACTGAAATAGATGTGTTCGGTGGGAACAGAGGGAGACAGCTCTCTTCCTGTCAGACTGAAGTGTTAGGGGGCCAGAGGCATCCTGTGCTCTGTGTTGTGACATCCCAGAAACCTGGCCTGCTAGCACTTGATACAGACCATGTGGCATCCAGTTTCTACTCTGTGGTGGTGTGACATGGCAATGCCCTGTGTCCAGCCACCCTCTAGGAGAAGCTGCTATCAAGTCAGGCTTCTTCCTCATGCTCTTGAGCCCATGCCTCTAAGCCATGGCTGGGAGCTGTTTGATGTTCTTGTCAGAACCCTTTCCTTGATTTGTAGAAGTATCGTTCATTGTAGAATGCACACAGGAATGTATGTTGCACAGACCCCCAAGGTGTCAGCATGCCTTGCTTCTTTGCTGTGCGTTGGCAATTAGACCAAAGGACATTATTTTATCTCCCATTAGTCATCCCTTGCAAGCCTGTTCCACACGCAGTGCACAGCTTGCTCTTTATGACTAAAAGGTAATTGTATTGTTTGTGTTTGCTCTATATGTTTTGGAGACCTCTGGAACAGAGGAGCAGAGTTCGTGGATGCTAAATGCTAATGGACAGTCTGATAGGGGAGATCTTAGTCAGCTGTGTCAGTTGTGGGCTCCTGGAGACCAGGGGTGAAGCTTCTTCACCTTGGAAACCTTCCTTTGTTCTTGGTACATTCTTTCTTACTACAAGGCATCTCAGAGCCACTTGTCAGCTACTCTTATGTAGCTCCATGCCATGAGATAGCTTCTGACCTACCTGAGAGAGGCATGCAGGTTGAGTCTGTATAGAGGATTCAAGTTGGGGTGGCTGGGAGCCATGGAGCTGCTGAATCCTTGCGATCAACTGGAACAAAGTTAAGTTTTTAAGGGCTCTGAGTGTGGGGAGCTAAAGCCTCTGAGAGGAGAACCAGGCTACCCACTGATGCACATTCTAGAATGCACAGGATTGCAAATACTCTCTTTACTGAATGGTCATTTCTAAGCATCTGAACATGCATGACACTAAACTAGGAGCTTAGGTCTGCCCCTGAATGAGCCATCTTCCTTGCCTGGTGGCTAGAAGTAGTCCCCTGGCTACGGACTAGCACAAGCCAGGACACAGAGGGTTACAGCTGCTTGGATGGTATAGAATTGACACAGCCAGGGAGCCAGCAACAGCCTGGCACGTCCCCGGCCTTGCAGAGTCTGTGTCAGCATTTTCCGTGGGACAAATGAACCTGAAGTTTAGTTCGTCTTTACACAGCACTCCTTGCCTACCTTCCATGACTGAGCTTCTCAAGAGCGTGCATTGATGACCAGGGTCAGAGGCCCTTGGTAGAAACGCTGAGTATTTTAGGGAAATAAAAATGTAGCTTTTATCAAAAACTGCTTTTCTTCCAGTCTACAAGGTGCACCAGGTTATACAGTTGTCTCATGTTCTGGCCTGATTTCATTTCTTAATGTTCTTTGTTAGTTTGTTTGTTTTAAAGAAACTGTTCCTGCATTCATTTCAAGAGTCAGCTCTGCACATTTGAAGTAAGTCTCTAAAATGTGCCTCTGATGTTCACTGAGCTATGGGAGCTCACCGTCACAGGGTTTTGTTTTTGTTTCTTTTTTTTTTGAGGAAGGCAGAAGAGTTCATGGTTTGGGGATTTCTTCCCTATGACCATGGGTGTCTCTCTCTCTCTCTCTTTCTCTCTTTCTCTCTCTATCTCTTTCTCTCTCTCTCTCTCTCTCTCTCTCTCTCTCTCTCACACACACACACACACACACACACATGCTTTCTTGCTCTCACTCTGTCTCTTTCTCAGTCTCACTCTGTCTCTCTGCCCCTCCCCCCCCATGTGCGTGTGCATGTGTGGGCGTATAGAATCAGGTGTGAACCAGCCCCATGCACCATGTATGTGGGCCACATCTGCTGGTCTTGAGCATTTCTCCCTTGTGCTCTGGACCACCCCAGGTAGCTTCTCTGCTAGGGACTTTGCTGGCCTCCTGAGATGCTGCCTTCTTCTGTGTCCTCTGTGTGCTAACCTCCCCGTCATTCTTTCCCCATGCTTCTGTCAGTCATTTGTATGCGTCTTCTTTTCTCTTCCCATATTCCCAGGTGACAGGGGCAAATGCTCAATAAGTGTGGGATGCTGACTCCCAAGATGCACACACTCTAATCTCAGAGCCCTTGGCTATGCTGCTTCTGTGGGAGACTGGATTTTGCAGGTGTATCAAATGAAGGATGCTAAGATGCATCAGGAACCATAGATTGTCAAGGTGTGCCCAAACTGGCCATAGGGGTAATTTTAAGGGAGTGAGAGGATATAGGGTGTGTCAGAAGGAATAGGAATGAAAAAACCATGGGACTAGACCCTCAGCCCAAGATTATAGATGGCAGCCGGGCAGTGGTGGCACATGCCTTTAATCCCAGCACTTGGGAGGCAGAGGCAGGTGGATTTCTGAGTTCAAGGCCAGCCTGGTCTACAGAGTGAGTTCCAGGACAGCCAGGGCTATTCAGAGAAACCCTGTCTCGAAAAATCAAAACCAAAACCAAATATATAATCTCCTAAGAAGGCAAATCTTTGCCTAGGGGTATACAGAAGAAACATCACCCTGGGTTCCTTTTCAGAACTCTGGGACCATAAGATGATATGTATATATGATTTTTAAATCATTAAAATTTTTTTTCATAGCAATACCTAAGAGGCAGAGGGTGTGTTGTGCATCAGGAAATGCCTAGAGACATCAGGGAGGGCTGTGGGCCTGCTCAACTACGTCTCAGAGGTCTATCCTGGCCGCCTCCTATCATTCAGCTTGGTGCTCTCATTTTCCGTCCTAACAGCTGACTGATGAAGCTGAGAGAAGAGATGGCACTTGGTACCACAACAGGGATTTAAAGTGTGAATTTTTGTCATCTAACGTGCTATCTACTGTTCAGAGCCACCTGGGCTGAAATCAATATCTTGAGCCCCAAAGCCTGCGAGTCTGGACTTCAGATGCCAGCCATGCCCCTTCTATTTGCTGTTGCTGGTTCTCTGTTTGGTCTGGAGTCTTAATCTCAGTACATAATCTTAGGACACAGGAGTGCACAGGTGCAGCTGTGTAGATTGTCTTCTCCCAGCATGCCCAGGAAGCTGAGGTGAGGTGAGGCTTCTACTCTCATGCCTTCTCTCACACCCAACCTAGTTTCTTCCTGCTGACGGTCTTTAATCTTCACAAGATTTAATACCCTTGTAATGGTATATTCTATTGGTGTTGTATTGACAAAGGGCACAGAAGCATTTGGAGGCCAAGCCTCCCCTGAACCCCAGGATCAGAGAGCTCCTGCCAACTCTAAGCTGGGTCTGCTGGTCCAAACTCTTTGGGGTTCCCAGCTCACTTGTCTGCCTATTGTGATGGATGTTTTCATGGTGTTCAGCACACATGAATGTTGTGGAACAGATCTGACTGGTAGTATGCATAGAAACTGGGTTTTCTGAAGCTAACCGTCTCAGGCGACTTATATATCCTTGTCTTATCTAATAAAGAAGTGATTTTCTGCCCCATAATAACACTTAAACTAGGCACGTGGGATCCCCTTGTTATGAGAGGACAGACACATCATTCAGCAGGCAGTAACAGAAGTTGAGAGATGGGGATAGCATGTCTGTTGTAGCAGTTTCCTTATGTAGCTGTTCACTCTTCGGCAGTGTTTCCTGGAGCTACCACTTTGGTGCTGTGAACTCAGCAATGTGCATGAGATGGGTCTCTCTTCCTGGTGATATGCCATGGTAGATTTCAGTGCAGGGATGGAAACATCAGGAGTAGAAGATGCTTAGAAGATGATGCAGGGCCGGGGAGTAGTGCACAGCCCCACAGTATAGAACTCATTCAGCACCATCTAGATAGCAAGAGTTTGTGCAGAAGTACCCATGCTGTCTGACAAGTGTGGTTTAGCTGCTTGTTCAGAAGTGGGGCTGGTAAGCCAGGTCTGGTGTCAGAACCTGAGCACTTCCTTTGCCTCATAGTTTCTGGGTCTGGCATGGAGCCACATGAAGACAACTTTGAGAACATTGGTTAGGGTTTACTCCTATTTCCACTCCTTTTTTGTCTCTCGGTAGATGTGGCTCACAGCTGTCTGGGATATTTTAGGAGGATACAGTGCTTTCTTTACCTGAGGCTGAGGCAATACTTTCTCTCCAGGGCCTTGGGTCATCTTGGCCCCTTACTTTCAATGCTCTACATGGATGCTTAGTCTTCCATGTGAATAAACATACCTTCTTGCCTCCTCACAAGGCTACCTATCCACATCTAACACATAGCCTTGAAGGCTTGGAGCTAGAGAGCACTTCGCTCCTGGGAATCAATCCTCATAAAAGTATTTGAAACCTCAGATGAGGTCCTGGATATCAGGATGCTTATATGTTATTTTTAATATGAAAACAACCAAAATGTCCAACAATGGGGCTCGACTGGTAAATTATGGTACATTTGTATAGTTGACTGTTAGATAGCTATCAAGAAAATGTGATTTTACAGAATTTGTAATGTTGGCTATGTATCCTCCTGGCTTCTGGGCATTG
This sequence comes from Rhynchomys soricoides, assembly GCA_019843965.1. NCBI lineage: Eukaryota > Metazoa > Chordata > Mammalia > Rodentia > Muridae > Rhynchomys > Rhynchomys soricoides. Next base: position 10,445,712 of record JADRCH010000060.1, on the reverse strand, counting down.
AAATGGACCTCCTGTTCTGTTGCTGTCTTACCTGTGCCCTTCACTCTCTGTACCCCCAGCAGTAGGTATTACATATGTTCCCACAGAGGAGCAGTTCCAAACCTATGGGTCTAGGGCCCTTTGGGGTGTGTATATGTCACAAATTGTCAAGTCCTGCATGGCCATGCACAAGGGATGGCATGACAAGGTTCCTGATCCTGGAACAGAGCTAGCAAGGGCATGGGCCTCCACGAGGGTTAACAGTTGCTATTCATAAGGATTGTTTGTAAATTTTATGTTCCTCTTTGGGGGAATGTCCTCTCTGCCAAGGTTAATGACTCCATCATAATCAGAGACAGCATGAGTCCAGGAGGTGAGAGTGTGTCTAATGTTCTTAGCAAAATGGTAAATGCTGTGACCTTCAGAATAGCCCTTAAGACTGTAGGAAAGAACTCTGAAAACCTGAGTTCAAGAATGTATAATTTCTCAATTATGCAAAATATAAGGATGCAGTGTGAGTGGTATAAGGAGCTTCATGGACCTAACAGAACAAAGGCAGCTGTACTAATGAGCCAGGTTGTCAGGAAGATACAAAGGCAGGCAGATTCCTGAGTTTAGGATCAGACTGGGACAGGTGAATGTAGGTCTAGACATGGTAGGAATGGTAATCTCAGGACAAGTTCCCACCCAGCTAGCTTATTGTCTGTGCTTAAAAAAGGCTGGCACAATTAATTTGTAATGTTTAAAAATATATACTCACTGTCCCTTTCTAGGAATCAAGAGGCTAAGGATTCTGATTCCTGGGATATTCAAAAGGGAACCTAGAGTAAATGACTGAATTGATATGTAAATAAAAGACTGGGCTTTGGTCTGCAAGAGAGAACTACTCAGAGAGAACTGCTTGGAGAGTGAACACAACTCTTTTAGAATTTTTTTCTAGCAGCTTTTCTGACTTTGGTCAGAAAACCCATGAGCTATCCAGAGAGCTTTTAGAATTTGTTTATAGCGTGAGAGAGCTTTCTTTAGCAGAGAACTGTCTCAAGCAGAAAACTGTCTGGAGCAGTCTGCAGAGCCAAGAGGTATCTACAGAGCTTTTTGGAGAACCATCTTAAGCAAAACACAAGGTTGTCAGTTTGTACCCATGATTGACTTCAAGTCATTTCTTGTGCCACTCGCAAATACCTCTTTGTCAGGAACCCCTCTCCAAGACAAGTCTGGGCCTTGACAACAAATAACATATTTATATTACGAATCATAGCAGCAACAAAATTACAGTTATGAAGTATCAAGGAAATATTTTATGGTTACTACAACATGAAGAACTGTATTAAAGGTTTCTAAGGGAACTGCTGCTTGTTTCTCAGAATTGGGACCACAGGGGAGTACCAACATTAAGAACCAGCTTAGGGCTCAGCTTTGAACATAAATGTTCACAGCTTAATACATGGAATAAGAGAGATACAAAATACCATTTGAAATAAGATGCCAGCATCATAAAAATTAGCTGATATGAATAATGCATATGCCTGTGTATGTGACTGGAAATATGTAAGACTGCAGCCATGGTGGGAGGGGGTATCACAGGTAATGGTTTTCTTTAGAGTTTTCCAGTGTGTGTACTATACAGAAGGCTTTATTGCTTGACGGAGATACAAGTTATATTGTGTTACCAAGCTATGTTTAGTTTTCAAAGCACTACCATGGTGCTTTACCCATCACCGTGGTCTGGTGTATATTTGGGTTTGCTTACTTTGTCTAGGAAAGATTTGAACACAAATCTTACCCATTACAACTTGGTTTTCACCAACATCCAAGGTACCTTTAGTGTGCCTGGGCTCTGGGAGCACTCATTGGGCAGCTAGTCCTCTGGATCCTTGGACATGACAATTGCAGAGCACATTGTATGTCCTGGAGTAAACTCAAACCTGTGCAGAGAAGCTCATCAGAGGGAGATGAAGTAACTTGTACTCCCATGCTGGCCATCTTGTGTTTTGGGTGAGCTTGTTTACCATGACAACTTCGGAGTTTTCACTCAGTCAAGTCTGCTCAGTACTAAGCCCCTTACAGCTCCCCAGAGCAAGCCTTAAGGTGTCTGTAACTAGCTGCACAGGGCATGGTCTTTTATGGAGTTCCTCTCACCACTAACATTACACTAGATGGCTTTATTTATGTACATACTTACTTAATTTTTTGAGGTAAGGTTTCATAATGTATCTCAGGCTGGCCTAGAACTCTTGCGACTTCTACTATCTGAGACTCCCAGCACTAATTTTATACTGTCAGCTGTCTGTATGCGGTCTGTATCAGCTGGTGAGCACTCTGCTTTGCTTCTCTCTCCTGGTCTCCTGCCACACCATCCTTCAGGGCACCTTTACTTCTGCTATTCTTCTTAACATTATTCTTAAGTTTAGTTCCCATGTATGGGGAAACCCTGCTTAGTAAGGTCGCAGTCTACCATGTCCAGATAGCTCCTCCATGTTCAGTGCATAATGGGGGACTCCCTTTACCAGCAGTGTTTGCCCTTCACTGACCTTGTCTGGAGAGCTGGAAACCCCCACCCTCTATCTGCAGAATGTCAGCATTATAAGTTCAATGTCCTTCCTTCTTCCTGATAAGAGCCTGTCCAGGAAGCACCTGGAATTCCTGGAACACCTTTCCATGCAAATGAGGCATTCTTCAGTACCCTAAACTCTAGCCAATGATACAAGCCCATGAAATTCCTAATCCCATCCCCAAAACTATATGGCCCTTGATTCACCCAGAATATAGTCAAGCTGCCACTCTGAAGCTGATCCCAGAAGTCTGTCATTTCTGTCATACTCATGGGCTGTTGGAACCTGTTCTTCAGCTCTGCTCCCTTTGTCCTCTTGTGCCAGTAGCCAAAGGCCTCAGGGAGAAGAAAGGACCGCCTCCATGGTGCCTGTCATATGGCTCTCCTATGGCATTGGCCCTGTCACCTTAGTTTATTCCTGAGATCTACTGGGTCCTAGCAGTCACTATGCTTTGGTATTCTCCACCTAGCCTGACTTCAAGGTTGGTATTTTCTCTGAAACACACCCCCGCCTCTTTTTGTTTGCATTTGTCTGAGAACAGGGCTAACTCCTGTGCTAGACCATAGAGGGCGGCATGCTGTCCAGTGGGTAAATCTTTGGAGCCTGCCTCTTGAGGTTCAGCATTAGCTCTTCTGCTCTACACCTCCACCCCAGAACAGTCAGTTTCCCCAGGCTATCTCAGTCCTAGAGGTCTCAAAGACAGTAATTTCCCCCATGTCCTGATCATGGCATCTTCTATAACATGCTGTTTCCATGGCAACTTTCACAGTCAAGGCTGGTCCAAGTTTCTGTGGACAAAACCAGTTGTTGCTATCAGGACTAATTAGAGTTAAGTTATTTTTAGTTCCCATGAGGAATCTACTGGCTTTGGAATATCACAGGATAAGCCTCATCTTTGGAGTATAGATTGCTCCATGCACAAGTTTGCCCTCTTCTTTCTATAGCAGTGGCACACTTCAGAAGGTTCTTTTGTCCACCCAGCTTCTCATCCTTTCTCTGTCAGCTCTAGCCCCACACATCCTCTTTGGACTAATTAGAAGAGATGTTAGGCCTTTTCCCAGTGAATTGTCATTCCTTCTGAGCTGACCAAAGATGCTCTCTTCCAGGGTGGACAGAGCAAGACAGACGATGTGTGTTCAGCTAAGGACCTTCAGTGAGACTGTGCAGAGATAGCTACACAAAGACTGGTCTAATGCCAAGGCCATCAAGGGGGCTGTGCTCATGAATGAGGCTCATAAAGATTTGGCCATCCTGTTTGTTTGTTTTTGTTTTGCTTTTTTCAGTGTCTAAGATGTTGGGGTCACGTCATGGTATCTCATGGTTTTGCTCCAGCGCTATGCCTGGTAGCTAAGATCGGATGGGCTTAAATGAGATCTAAGATTTCATCTTTAAGATGGCTATAGACTGAGAGTTCTGTCTTTTTTCTTCTCTGCTGTTCTTATGGTCTTGGGGAGAGGTGATATCTCTTGGGGCACACAGTCCCCTGCCCTATTCAGACCAGCCATTTCTTATTAGGATACACAGGTGTCCTCTCACCCAGCACATGCTCTAGGCTCACCAGCCCCTCAGCACCACCTGACACATACTGTACTGTCTTGCTCCCCACGCAGCCTGATGGAATCCAAGCTCCTGGTTGTACCTCTGTGAATGCCTGCACTAGCCCCTCAGCTCTTGCAGAGGACTTCAATCGTTTCATATTTCTGCTGGCACCATTTCTGGCACCATCTTACTCTGGAATACTCAATGCCCTGTCCACACCTTCACTCTTCAAAGTACAGTTTCAGTACCTGGCCACTGAACTCAGCCTCCTCTCAGTTGGCTCTCTCTTGTGACACATGCCACAAGCATTAGGCTCAGGAGTGGAACAAGGCCATCTAGCAATCTTTGTCTACAGAGAGGACCTATCTTAATCTTAGGCAATTTCCAAGATGTTCCTCACTCTGCTTGGGTTCATAGGGAGGATGGAGAAGATGTAAGCGGGTCAGAAATAGGTTGCTAGGTTGAAGAGACCCTACTGAAAGAGATGGAGACAGGTATTCGAGCAACAGTGTCCCTGTGGAGTGAAAGAGGATGAAGTGCATATATACACCAAGTGAGGCCTGTCTGCTGGAGATACAATTGCTGTCTGTGTGTGTAATAACTTCTTTACTCTACCAGCCAATGAAGGGAGCAGTGAGAGAGGAAGGAAGCTCCAGTCTAGGCCTTAGCTCTGGGTGCTTAATGCCTTGATGGTCTTGTGAATGTCACAAGCCCAAGGAATTGAGCACAGATGCTTTCAAGTGTAGACTGTTCATCAGGTGGCAGTGGCAGGTACAGAGGTCTTTGAGATTTTTCTGAGGTGAGGGGTTGGGGAACTTTTGGTTTATTTGGGTATTTCTGACTTCTCCCATAGTGAACATTAATATGGCTGTCACAAACGGGTGTGCCAAGTGGTACTGAGTCCAGTAGAGAGCAGGCTTAGAGGACTTAGAGGTGCTGCTGTTCAAGTAGTCTTGGCCCATGTCTTGCCTTGCACTGTTATTTTCTAGTTAGATATGTCTCAACTCTTACCCTATCTGGTGATCTGGTATGGATGCTTCCTGAGTCAAACCTCATTCCTTCTGGTTTCAGAACATTTGAGATAGAGCAGTTGGATATGTAGGAGCCATTTGATGCCTTTGTTTGTCCCATATGTTGATGCTGAGCAAGATAGGACAGTGGGTATAAGTTGATGCCTACATCCATCTTTGGGGAGCTTTAGTAACCATTATGTCTCCTAGTAGATGGACCTGGTTCTGTGTGTCCATATACACCAAAGAACCCACAGTTGGTGGTATGAAGAGCTTAGCTTGTAAAGCCTATAAAGTTTATTTTATAAGGACACACTTTTGTAGTTTTATGAAATGAAAGTCATGAAAGGCTGGCGACAGTTGGCATTCTGTGACCAGCTCTCCTATGGCAAAGGTTTGGCAACCAATGTTTTTGTTTGTTTGCTTGCTTTTCATCTCTACTGTCTATATGACCAGTTTTATAATAAAAGATTCAAGCGTGTATCATATACGAAACTCAATACAGAATCCTATGCTTATAGGCCTTTATTTATGAAATCATTTGTCTAAATCACACACATGCCAAGTTACCAAACTAATTTAATAAAACTATCATATTAAACTGATGAGATATGTTGGTGGATCTAAATTGCTGGTAGATCGGTGAATGGAAGCAATGCCTGCAGAGCTGGTCCTTTTAATTTTGTGTGTCAATGTACAGTGACACAATGTAGAGCCTAGACATTTGTCTTTGCTCCCCCTACCCCCAAAGAATGATGACATTCTTGAACAAATTGGGGTGAACATGTTCCACTTTTTTCTCTGCCTTTTCTTGTATTTATTTTCTATCTGTAAATTTATATAATATGCAACTGTTCAATTCCTGTGTGGTTTATCTCCTTCTATTCCAAGAGCAGCATTTTTTAATTTTGATGAAGTGAGTTTATCAGTTTCAGATTTATGAGTCACGTGTGTGGTTTTGATCCTCAGAAATTTTTGCTGAACCTAGGGATGCCAACAGATACTCTCTTGTTTCCTTCGTTAGGTTTTATAGCTTTGGGTTTGCCTGTAGCTCTGCAGTGCATTTTCAGTTGATGGTTATAGATGTGCATGGTGAAGGTTTAAGTTCATTGTTTTTGTGTCAAGATAACCATTTGCCCTTACAAGTTCTCTGCCTCTCAGTTCAGGGAACTCATCACTATCCTGGACCCTGAAGAGATGGTCATATCAGCAACCCTAGTCCGCATGCATTCATGTCTAGTCTGGCTCCTTAGCCACCCCCTTCTCTCTGATTTATTCATTTATTTATTTATTTATTTTTAAGACTTTATTTATTAAATTTTTTTTTCATTTTTAGGGACTGAACCCCCATTGCTTTACACAAGCTAGGCAATGTCTGTACAACTGAGCTGTACCCCAAACCCTTTAAAGACATAGTTCTTTGAGAATTTCATACGATTTGCTTTGATCTTATTAACTCTTCCCTCTAAGACTTCTAAGAGCCACTTAACTGTCTTCCCTACCCACCCAACTGTGTATCTTTAAAAAACAAAGCAAAACAAAACAAAAAACCCTGTTAAGTCCAGTTTTGTTGTCTACCTTGTAGTAGAGAGCATGGGGGCACCGTGAAACCTCCAAAAGGGACTACTTCATGGGTAGAAGAAAGGTTTGTTGGGAATCAGACTGCCAAGGCTGTGTCTAGGTGGGGGATGAGGTGGGCGGAGGGAAGCAAAATAGTGGAAAAGCAAGCAGACTTTCTATGATAGTCATGAGGGGGTGCCTTTGCTCTGATGCAGGCTGTTCAGAACAACTAGGAACTTGCTTGAGGTAGCTGACTTTTGGGGATGGATTAAGGGATTAAAGGAGGTCCTGGTAAACAGCCATTCACCTTATTGAGATTTGCTGAGGAATGCTGGATTTAGACTTCCGTTTACCCAATAACAAGCCTTCTGTTTACCAGATCAGAGTCCTTTTGTCACCAGCACTGCCATTTGGGTGGCAGGGTTGGGATGGGAGGGTGGAGGTGTGGGGTAGGATAGGGAGTGTACTTTAGACACGACACACATATTCTTGCATAGGTGATTTTCCTCTAGAGTTTATGTGGTTCCACATGGAGATTAAAAGGTCTACACTTTTAAAGAAAACTAACTTTCCCTCTCCCAGAAGCTCCTAATTGCCAATAGCTAGAGGTGGGACTTTGTGTCTACCTCTGCCCTCCATGCTGGGATTTGATCCGGTTTGGAATTGATCAGGTCTTGTTCATGTTATCCCAACAACTGTGAGTTCATATGGACAGCTGTTCTTGTCATCTGCCACTTCTGTCTCTCCCACTCTTTCTGCTCCCTCTTCTGTAATGACCCTTGAGCCTTGGGAAGAGAGGAGTGTGGTGTAGATGTCCCATTTAGGATTGAGTGTTCTACAGTCTCATAGTCTCTACCCTTTGGCCAGTTGTGGGACTCTGCTAATCACCATCTGCTGCAAATGGACTCTTCTCTGATGAGGGTTGAGGGATGCAATAATCCATGGTGTAACCACAAGTCATTAGGAGCCAGTTTCAAAGAGTGGGCTAATAATAGAATAATACATCAGTGTAGGCTGATGTGACGGCCAATTAGATAACAAAGGTGTTACACACATGCAGGGTGTGTCATCCAGAACATGCTGTCCTAACAGCCACCACCATCCTCAGGTGATTCCTCAGCTTACTGCAGACCCCAGCCTGTCCCCTGCTGTCCTGCCTTGTCTTGCTCTTTCTTGTTCTGAAACACTAGCACCCAGATTCTTCACATCACAACATCTTCCCGTCCTCTTGTTCTGTGTGCTGACCTCCCTGTGCTCGCTTATCCCTTTGTCTGCCACATTTGCTGGGACTTTGCTCCCAGCAGCAGGAGAGAGCCACTATGAGCAGTGATCCAGGCTCCCATGAGATCTCACCATCTCAGGACCTCTTAGGAGCATTCATACTTTGTGCTTCCGGAGAATTAGCCTTGGCCCTCTGGTTACAGACCCAGGTTATGGCAGCGATTTCCTGACTTATTTAATATCTCAGTGAGATGGGTCACTTAAACTGTGAGCCTGATTCTTCCTTAGTTAGAAAAGAAAGATGAGCTTCTTGAGATCGCTGTGAGGACGATATGTCACTGGACATAAAAGACACTTAGAGAATGACAGGTGCACACTAGCACTGCTCACTGTTAACTCATTCTAAAGGTAACATGGGTCAGGACGTTAGCCACAGAGAGCAGAAAATGTCAGCTGTTACAAGGCTGAATGTGTTAACAGTCGAGAGCAAACCAAGTATCTCAGATCTAACGCTCAAAGAGATGCTCCACTTTCTCCTTTTTACTGCCCAGGAAAAAAGGAAAGAAAGAAATTAAGAAATCAAGAAAGAAGAAAGAAAGGAAGAAGAAAGAGAGGAGAATAGGAAGCTTATTGCTTACTGAAATTCTTGCACCAGCAAGCTTGATGGGCAGATAGTTAAAGAATCCAGTTTGGGTTTAGAGTCTTCCTCCTAACTGGGGTTGGTGCATTGCCTACAAGGGCATCTATTGTCTCTGGCACTTCCTGCTAATCTCTCTACTTTCCAGGTGCCTTGAGGACCTTTCTGCCTTCCCATCATGATGTCCTGTCTCACCACAGGCCCAGAAGTGATAGAGCCAGCTCACCATGGCCAGAATAAGCCTTTCATCCTTGACATGGCTTTCCTGTGTTTCACTGTGTTTCAGTTTCAGTGACTCTTCAGTAAAAATGCTCTGAGCTTTTGTCATGGTTTTGAGCACTTCTGTCCAGTCAAGGCCCTCAGTGCAGATTAGCAACAAGAGTCAACTTGGAGCAAGGAACCACATAGTGGTAGAGCCATAGTCTATATTTGCATTCCCCTGGTCACTGAAGGCTTAAGGAGATTATCACCAGAGCTAAGTGCCCTGCCAAGAATTGGGCATTCAACTCCAGGCTTAGTGGCCACCATTATCAGGACTTTCAATCTAGTGACGTCAGCAGAAGAGGTGCCAGAGAAGGTTGTGGACTAGGTAAAGGATGGAGACTGTGAAGGTGGGGGACATTGTAGTAGCAGCAGTGACAGCTGCTCACCATTAGCCTCCTATCCCGTCTTTGTCTTTAAGCCTCTTTGAGTTATTTTGTCATTGTTCAGGAAGCTGAGCTGACAAGAGAAAACAGGTACCCTCAACTGAGCTGGCTTCTGTTCTAGTCACTGGTTTACAGACCTTCCAGTGGAGACAGAGCTACAACAGCTGTACTGCTGACTAGGGAACTTGCCTTTGTTTCTGCATGCCCTTCTGTCCTGTTCTGTGGGGAGTGAGGACCGGCCTCCAAGTTCTTAAGGTGAGGTAGTGTCGCTGGCTGCAGGCCTCAGGTGAAAGCCTGGCACTGAGGATGTGCAGCTCTTGGCCAGGCTGCCTCCAGGGTATGAAGGGAGGATGGTATGATAATCTGTAGGCCTCTGCTCAGCAGGCTGGCAGGCTTGGGGCCTGTCCATAGCCCCTGAGAGCCTTCTGGCTTGTGTTGATGTTACTTTTGTTTCTGGCCCTCTGAAGGCCAGCCAATGGTGCAGCCTCATCAATATTATGCCTGCTTTTGTCACAAGCCCTGGATTAAACTCTTGTCCTGGTGAAGGTTAGACCTCAGCCCATTGGTGGCCCTCTTCATGGAAAGTCAAGTCTGCTCAGTGGCAGCTTTGATTTCAGCCTTAGTTTCCCAGGTCATGAGGCCAGCGGTGTCATTTTCTTAGTGTTCTATCACTGTGAAGAAACACTGTGACCACAGCAAAGCTTATGAAGGAAAACATTTAGTTGGGGCTGGCTTATTGTTTCAGAAGTTTAGTCTATTATCATGGTAGGGAGCATGGCCTGTAGGCAGACATGGTGCTGGAGAGGTAGCTGAGAGTTCTACATCCAGATCTGCAGGCAGCAGGAAGAAAGAAGAGACCATGGGCCTGGCTTGAGCATTTAAAACCCGAAAGCCCACCCCTAGTGACCGACTTTCTCTAACAGGGCCACACCCATTCCAACAAGGCCACACCTCCAAATCCCTGTGAAGTGGCACCACTTCCTTGTGACCAACCATTCAAATCTACGATGCTGTGGGGGCCCTTCTTATTTAAACCACCACAGCCAAATTGATGGTTTTATTGCCATCAGATTCATATTCTACTTCTCATGCTAATCCAAAAAGTGCCAGACCTGTGGACTTCACAAAGGATAACATATTTCCATATGCAGTTGTGTTTATTCTAGTGATTGCTGTTACGGTAGCATTTGATGATAATAAAAGTCATTGCATTAAGTAGATTCAGCCAGAACCTGGAGAGGGGCCCACAGGGATCCTCTGCTGCCCAAAATTTGGCTGCTGGGTTTTTGTTGGACATGGTGCTCTCTGTCATGGTGAAATCAACACTTTCTGAGTTGATCTCCGCTTTTCTTGAATGACCTCCTGGACCATTGTGCAGCATGTGGTTGTATGTTAGATGTCTGTTGAAGAAAACAGGTAGTTCTAAGAGATGGATAATGGGTCAATAGTCATCTCTTTTAGTTTTAAAGAGTGGCTTCCTCCATCGGGACATATTTAGCATGTTACACTGCACACCATTTACAGGGCACACTCATTGGTTCCAGCGGGTTCACAGAAGGGCTTTAAACCACAGTTACATCAATTTTGAGTTTCACCCCGCCTCGCTAAAGAGTCCTGTCAGCGGCCTCTCTTCTCTCAATCAACTCCCAGCTGTAGCAGTCATTGATCTACTTTTAGTCTTTATAGATTTGCCCTCTCCGGACATTCCTGACAAATGGACTCAACTGATGCTTGGTACTTTGTGACCAGCCTCTTTCTTCAGAACATTGGCTGTGGGGCTTCTCATGTTGTGGTCAGCCTTTCTGACCCGAGTTCTGCTGTGTAGCTACGGCATGCTTCGCCCACCAGTGTATCTGTTGATAGACAGTGAAGTGAGTTCTTGTCTGTTATGGATGCTGTTGCTGGGTGTGTTTACACACAGGCCTTGGATAGAGAAGGCTTCATTTCTCCTGGGCATGTAGCTAGGAATGAAATTGTTGTGCTATATGTAATTCTGTGTTTAACTTTTAAAATTCCTTCTTGAATCAGCTTTGGCGATTTTATGCCACGACCACTGCCACCATTCTGTCCCTTGGGAATCTGTTGATTTTTATCTAAAGTTTAAAAGTTCATTGGTAAAAATGTATTTGTAGTATTGCTTCCCTTGTTTCTGTCTTGGTGTTGAAAGGAGATAAGGTTTAAAATTCTCATCCGCTCCTTCTCTCTCCTCTCCTGGATCGTTCTCGGCGGCCTTTTGTATTTTAATGAGTTTGATATTGCCTTTGAAATACCACAGTGATCAGGCCTAGCTGTCAAGCTCCTTCCTCTCTGTATCAGGAGGGGCAAAGAACAGAACCTCTTGTTCTGGCTCCTCATGGCCAGGGAGTCTGGGAGAGTGGACTTGGTGCTCATCAAGAGAGTTTTGTCTTTGAAACAGGGAGCAGCAGATTCCTAAAGGAAGGGCAGCAGCTGTGAGGGAAGTGGGCAGGTGGCATTGGAGACCCCTGGCAGCCTGGCCATTGGGCCGCACTGTCTGTCTTGGTGCTTTCACACAGGGACATATGCAGCATGCATGATGAGAGACTGAGGCTTGGAGCCATTAAATAACGGCCCCAAATCATGCAGCTCACATGGGCAGAGCTCCACTAGAGTCCCAGTCTGTTTAACTTAAGTGCCTGCACTCTAAAGGAACTCCCTGTACGATATTTTGACTATGAAGGGTTTAAGGGATATAGCTGAGCTTTACTCTATTTTCGAGAAAGATAAAATAGAACCTATTTGAAGTAAGAAGCAATGCGCGTGCACACGCGAATACACACATGAACACATGCGAACACACACACACACACACACACACTTCTCCTTCATCTTCATAGTTTGCCCTATGTTCTACTCCCTACCTCTGTTGAGAGTTGTCTCATGTAGGAACAGAGCCTGGCACACGGTGAACACAAGGAAAGTCCCTGACTTCCATTTGCAGCCTCAGAACATCCACTGAAAACAAAGGTGTAGGGTTTCTGTCTGACATTCTCCAGGTGCTATGATTTTACTAATGTGCTACCCTGTTTTGCTACAAAACCAGGTACCTCACTTGCCTGTGAATCTCCTAGAAGCCCTGATCTTAGACCTTAAACCCATTTCTTCTCTCATGAAAGCGTACAAACCCTTCTCTTCCTGACTAGGCTCACTCACTCTTCCTCCCTTTCTATCCCCTCCCCTCTTCTCCCTTCCCCACCCCTCCCCTTCTCTCCCTCCCTGCCCCATCTTCATTGCTGGAGGAAAGCTAGTTAAATGAGTCCACAGCCCTGCTGTGATGTAGCCCAGGACTCTCAGTAAGCACCTGCTATGCAGCAGGAGGATGCAGGGGTCCTCATTTCAAAGTTCTATGGATGTGAGACTAGGGGTGCAGATAGCTGCACATCTCTCTGGTCATGGTTTCATGGAGGAGGCTCTCTGGGTAACCATAGAGCTGTCATCGGCCTGGCTGGGCTATAGCCCCATCTCAGGACCTCCTAGCATCTGCGGTCCTCCCCCTGGGTGCTCCCTCTTTGCAGAGGGAGTAAGCACACTCTGGCTGGGTCTCTGACTCATTCTCTTTTAATTTTTAAATTGCTCCCCATCTCATCATGGTGTTTCATTTCCTTCCATCTGGCACTCTGAGACTTTCACAGTATGAAATTTAAAATGAAGGTGATGAAGATGATAATACTGGTTACAGGAGAACACAGGGGAAAAAACCCTCCTCAATTAAAATAAACTTTGGTTTCTTCCCTGTCTGTCCAGTAATTTGTGTCAGTATCCACAGCGATGACTGAGGGGATGTGTTAGGAGCTGGAGCATCGGAGCTGCTGTGGAGGTGTGCGATGTCCATGTAACCAGGTTTCCCAGACCTGGGTGCTGGTTACTAAGTCCCTCGCAGGAGCACTTGGGAGTTAGGAGATGCATTGAGGAGGGTATGCCAACTAACTGATTAAGCAGAGACTCTCAAGCATGTGGCCAAAAGGCCCAGTCCAGCTCAGGTAGATCTGGCTTGCTGTCACTCAAAATGTATAGGAAGTTTCAGACTCAATCTTGTCTCTCCTTTTCTCGAAACACCAGAAGCCGTGTGCAGGAGCCACAGGCTATTGTGCATCCCGCCATATACTCTCTAGTTCTGTCTACACAAAAGGAAGTTGGGTCAGGTGATTAGGTCTGGACCCCTTGGACCTACCCCTTAGCCGGTCTGGTCTCCTGGACCAAAGGATCTTTTTTGTTGCTGCCTTGAACTCTGATGTTTTCCTTCACTTCTAGGATTTATGAGTTTAAACTCCTGGGTAACACTGGGTAGTAAACTGCTACTAGATCCTGTCATGCTGTTCTGATCAGTGCCTTCTGTGAGTGAGTGTGTGCCCAACAGAACTGTGGGGGCACAGAGGCCCAGCGGATGAGATAACAGGACTGAGGGATACAAGATGCACGTCAGTCAGAGAGCAACCTACATCCTATTCTCTACATCCTATTCTCTTTACAACAGCAGCTCTGGGGTGGAGCTAGGTGGGCAGAACAGGGCAGTGGGCAAAGGGAGCCTCTGGGTTGGGCAGTCCTTGCCCTTCGCAGTGGAACCTGCCAGACCCTTCCCCCAGGCTCTGTGACCTTTTCCCCTGTTTCCTTTTCTGAGGCCAACACTTGCCCCCTTGCACCTCTGACTGACTAGGCTGCCCTGCCTCTTCAGGCCCAGCTAAGGAGCAACCCCTCCTAGAGCCCTCCATGGCCTCAGTCTGAACTTTCTTCCATCCTCAAGGTCAGATGGGCTAGAAAATATAGTCTCTATCAGAGTCTGGAGACTCACCTGTGGGTCTCTGTCTACCTCTCTGTCTGTTGGTGTCTGCCCATTTCCATGTCTGTTTTTATCTCCTCCTTGTTGTTTGAGTGCAAAACAGTATATATTTGTATAAATATTCACTCTTGTCTCCCAGCCCCTCTCAGAGATGCTGAAGGACAGGGTCACTCCTGTGAGGTAGCAAAGGCAGGGGGACAGGAACCTGCAATACTTTATTCAGCCAGCACCTCTGCCTTCAGAAATGGCTTGGGATAATTCTGCATGACTGGAGGAATGGTACAGGGAGGGCCTCTCACTCAAAGCCTGCCATCTCAAACTACCCCTGTGCTGTCTGGTTTCTCTCTGGGTTTCCTTGTAGGGAGCACTGGGTTGACAGGAGACAGGGAGGTGCTGTGTGGCTCACGGCCTCCAGAGACTAGCTGGTCAAAGAAGGAGGAGGAAGTGACTGCCTTTTTTTTTTTCTTCCCCATTTTGCCTTTTGTCTCAAGTTAGGAAACCACTGCTTGTCCCTAATTGTCAGCTTATCACTGGGAACTCTGATGTTTATGTCCTAACAGTATGGCCTTTCCGATATTAAGCTGGACCGGGAGAGGACTTTTCCAGTTGAATCCGTCTCTCACAAGCTTGGCTTTTCTGTTTTCCATCTCCAGAGGTGCAAACCAGCCCAGGAAGTGGGTCCTTCTTAGTCCAAGTGTCCCTAACATGATTTTCACCTTGTCTATCGAGTCTTGTCTGGCACCAGAGGGAACAGAAGGGCCTCAGTGGCAGCTACATGGCAATGGCCTTGTCAAGTTGGAGAAAGCTTCATCACCCGCGCTTAACTTGATTAGAAGCTGCGGTGGCACCAGTAATAATACATGACATTTATGTGAACGTTTCCACTTCACACTGTGCTGGCCCAGCGTTTTCATCTGCGGCCCCGCCTGTCTGCCAGGAGCTGTTCCAGGCCACTGTTGTTTTAATCCTTTTTCCTTCACTACATTTCCTCCTGACTTCCAGGGTATGTGGTGGTGGGCTTTGTTTGCTCTAGCGGATTCTCCTGTTGCCTTTGCCAGTCCCGGTCTGTGCCCTCCACGCCATCCCTGTCGGCACAGACCTGACCACTGCTTCTCATCTTAATGCAGCTCCTGGCCAACCACCCTGGAGTGGCATCACCTTTCTTCTTGTGACAGTATCCCCTAACCTCTGCAGAAATAGCATGTGCTCATTTTAGAAAGATAAGGGAGAGTAACTTTTAAATCACACTTAATCCCACCACCAAGAGTAATGCTATCATTTCCCAGACTCATATCGTATTGATATCTGTGTCTAAAGCACTTGGTTTATGCAAAGTGGTTTGGATTTGCTCTTTGGCAGCTACTGTTCCCCTGCATCTGACAAGTGCTTTCTTGTCACTCTTCAGGAGCATGACTCATCATGGCTTCCCAGTATGTGGTAGATGGAGAGAGGTAGGCAAGCAGGCCCTTGCTGGGGTGTGGTGAGGGCATAATCGGGCCTCTCCCACCTTCTCAATAACCTTCACCTGGTGACTCACCTTATTTGAAGTGCTCCTTCATCTATGTCCACCCTATGTTCATGCCTGGATCTGTCACCCCCCCCAATGACCCAAGAAGCCCCTCTTCACCTGAGAAGGTCCCCTGTTCCCTGCTAGGTAGGCTGGAGCAGTGGGCCCTCCTTGTTTAGAGACAGTACAAGGTATGTGCCATTCTCCATCCTTCTCAGCAGCTGCAGTCCTAGAATTCTCTTCCCAGGCTTCTGGGATAGAAGACTGAGAAATGACCCTGTTGCCTTTATGCTGTCTTCCCTGTCCCCACAAAGCTCATACAGTTTTTGCAGGAATGTCTTCTGCTTATTCATCCTTCCACTCTGTTTGGAGCTGTGTTCTTCCTATTCTTAGGTGGGAACTGTGAGCCTCAGAGCCAGGGCTCAGGTCCTACTTCAGCTGCCATGCTATACCTATAGAGATTCATCCCTGTCTAGGTGAACTCTGACCCTTAAAGGCCTAGATCCAGAGGCCCATGGAACTGGCCCAGAGTGTCTGCTCGCAGCAGCAGAAGGGGTCCCTTCTCTGGTCTACAAGATGGGCCATTTGTCCTGCCTTGGATTTACTCAGCTGGTAGAAGGCAGCTTCCCGTGGGTGGGAGAATTAAAGAGACTTGCTGAGTGGGTTAAAATGATGACTCAGACTAGGGCTGATTGCTAAGTGAAGGACTTAAGGCTGTGAGTACTGCTCAGAATGCTGGAGACCAGTCAGCATCACAAGGCCCAAGAGAGACTCAAGAGTGGCATCAGGGGGTCTAGGTTTCCATTGTCTGTGAAAATTGGCATGAGTTGGCATAACTGTTTCTCAGGCTTGCCACCATCATTCCTTGTTAGTCCTATAAGCAGCTTGCTCCTACTATCTTGCAATTGCTTGTTTCCCTCCCCTTCCTTTTCCTCTGCCCTCCCTTCTTTTCCTCCCCTCTTTTCTTCCCCCCCTCCACCTCACTGAACTTTAAGGCAAGGGATTCAGTCAAATTTACCTAAAATAGTGGCTGTTGGTATGCATACATCTTATCGAATGAGTCATTTCAGGCAACGACACAGCTTAATCCATTTTGGGTTTTGGGATAGTTTTCAGATGTGATTTATGCTCAGCATAACTTCTCATGTAGGTTTCTAGAATTTACTACCAGCTAAGGTTGGAAAAATGTGGGTAGAAAGCCATTATGATAAAAATCAGCTACATTTACAGAGACAGTAATGGCACCTCTTAACCCATGGCCAGTCAGAGGCAAATGTCTTCTCTATTCTGTTGGCCATCTTTTTCCACACACAGCATCCCTATATGGTGTAACTGGTACCAGGGTATGAGTAAGCCAGAGTTCAGGTAGATTATGCAGTTTACATAGGCTCATGTGACAGAGGGAGGTGGAACTGGATTTTTTTTTTAATGAGTCCCAAACCGATTGTGGACACCAGTTAGATCTCAGGGGTGTATAAGCTGATCCTTAAGACCTGTTGTACAAAGGAAGGTATCAGTGGTGAAGAAACTGACCAGAAAGCAGAAACACTGGAGCCCATGTTTGAGATGAAGTTAGCTTTGATCCTAGGGAAGAAGGATCCAAACGTGCTGTGGGCCATTTGGGAGAAGCCATGAAGAAATGTCACATCACTACCTGGAGGTGAATGGGACATCATATTTGGGGGCCTAGGTCTGGCCCTGTTGTCTCTATGAGCCCACTAGCAGAGTCCTGCTCCAACCCAGAATACAAGGTGTGGACCTGGCAGCTCTGCTTTTGTTCAGATCATGTAGTGCATGGATTCATGGGAAGCCAACAGCCTTTTCTGCAGGAAAGATACACTCTCACTTGGAAGGGTGGTTCTCGGGACAACTATCACATGGTTTTCTTATAGTTTTACATATTTGTGTTCTCACTAAGCCATAATTCTGAAAACACTGGAAGGGATTTTGGTTACAGACTTTCCTGAGTCTGAACAAATGGGCGAGGTAAGCCCAGGGCCTGGTACAGCCCAGAGCACCTCTTCCTAGATGTGTACCTAAGGAATTGCCTGACAACAGGACAGACTCAGACTGGGCAGGAAGAACCATCTTCAGACATCAGCACAGAAGCCTAGTGACATGCATGCATGGGCAGCTGAGGGACTAGAGAAAGATGGCTCCTGGGTCAGAAGTGGGAGATGCTCTGGAAGGTGTAGCTTTGTACTAGGCCCCAAGGAGCAAGCCCTTATATTCTGGAGAGGAGGCACAAGGAGTTCCAGGAAGAAACACATCATAGTTTTTACTGGTTTAAACTAGGTAATGGGCTGTCCCTAAATGTCAGTGAAGAAAAACAGAAATGGATGTCATTGAACAATACACATAACAAGAGGTTGATGAAGGCTTGAGAACTTTCCTTACATGCCCTTTTCATCCCAAGAATCAGTCTGGCTAGCCTCACCTTGTCCTTGTGGCATGGTAGAGAAAAATTACTCAAACACACAATGGTCCAACACCATCCAACGTAGCAGATGCCCTTCTGCTGGGCCAAAGTCATGGAGCTGGGACATTCTGTCCCATGGTACTATGCTGAGTGAGGTGTGGTAGTGTGAAAGGTCCTCTGTCTCACAGTCTCATGACCCCTGGGCCACCCTAGGAGTCTTCAGAGCTGCATTCTTCATGAGCAGGCCTTCCAAGGGCTGTACTTCTGACTTGGAAGCCTCATGGACCTCACCATGCTACTGTACTCCCTGGCTTTTTCCCTCGGTTTGAATTGTGTTGTTGTTCTTCAGTGCTGCTGCAACGCTTGACAGCTTCTCTGTGAAGAAGGGAAAACCTTCTGCATAAATCATCTTGAGTAGCGTTTTCTAATTTGGATCATGGTGAAACAACTCTGGACAATTTTTATTCTTTATTTTCGCCATGGTTCCTCTGACAGGCCATCGTGAGCTGCCAGAATGTAATCCATCAGAGTCATATATTTTCAGGGTGGTATGGGTTTAATCCCTCACCAAGGCAGTCATGTTTCTCTCCATCTTCTGAAGCACAGAACGTGTAGTGCTTAATGACACTATGATAAGATAGGACAGTCAGAGTCTCCGTTTTATTATGATGGGCTGAAAAATGACCAGTAGCCATGTTCGTTTCTTTGCTTGGGTCTGCTTTGACTATATGGACACAGTGCTGTGGTCTGGCCTGTCTTAGTCTGGAGTCTCTGTGGAGCACCAAGAGAAAGCACACTTTCTAGACCAAGAAACCCCAGGCTCAGACTTGAGCTTTGGCCAACTTTGGAGTGTACATTTATTTAAGTTGTTCAAAGACGGAACTGGGCTAGGTGGCCTTCAAGATTCCATGTGGCTATAATATAATGTACCCAGTAGACAGCTGTCTATGTGTGCAGGCCTTGTGGAAGGAACACCATCCATTCTAAGATACATAAAGAACCCATTGGTCAAACTCTGCCTGAACATTGCCAGTATGCCCCCTTTCTCCTGTGTAGAATTGGGATGTCATTGCTATCTCCTAATGTGGTTGTGGGGTTTAGAGGCAAATTCAAGACCAGTGAAGTTGGCACCTGATACACAGAAGTACTTTCTTATTAATTTTCTCAATCGTTATATTGGAAACCAGCCTGGCAATGTTGAATGAATTCTCAACCTCACAGCCTCTGGGTATAAAGGAGTAGGAATGATCTGGAAGCTTCTTTTGATGCCTGTTGGGCAACCTGGCAGGTAGCAGGGCAAGAATGGGGGCTTCTGGTGCTTTCTATTTGCAGGGGTCAAGATTACCTTTGCATATTAATCTGCCATGGGCACCTTTTGTCTTTTTAAGATCTTTGCTAGAGAATAGAGAATGTACGAGGCACCACCAGCTCCCTTGAAGGCTGCTTTCCATGTGCCCTGGTGAATGCAAAGAAGTTCATTTCCAAGCCTTTGATCTAGTCATTAACTCCCTTGTCTTGTCTTGTAATCCTGAACCAGCCATCTATTCTACCTACACCTAAGTCTGCAAAATTATTTCCTATACATTTAGCTCTGCTTTCTTTTGCTCACAGTCCATGTCAACTACAGGTCGGCTGCAGCTCCAGCCCCACCACTACACAGGCCTGTCCCTTTGCTGCTGTCAGAACAGAGAGGAACATGCATGCACAAGGCTCAAGCAGCTCTTTTCAATTATCACCTCCTCATTGCTCCCTCTGAGATATCGGAGAGATCCCAGGAATGATAGCTGTGAGTTCTGCCCAGTACTCATGATGCTGAGAGCCTTTGGCATGTGCCTCCTAGAGAAGTTTAGGGAAGTGACTACTAGTCTGTCCCCAGCAAAAGACTTTGATTTGGTAGTTTTGTGTGCTGTCCAGTGTACCACAGAACTAGAGGGACGCTGAGCCATAGGGGGATGGCTATGCCTTCTTACAGATGAATAGGCTTTTAGACTCCAGAGGAGACTGAAGAGTCAAAAGCAGAATAGGCCATGTAGGAAGGTAGGGAGGGCAAATCCTGGGAGCTCTGCCTGCTCAGCCATGACTTTCCTGGGGGACTGTACAGCCTTGATTGACAGCAGTATCCGGCAGTATCCTTACAGCCCTCCATGATGGATGCTTGTAGTAAGATCCCCAGAACTGTAATTGTTCTAAAGGTAGTGGAGCCCAAAGGTCAGGAAGGAAAAGGCAGCAGCCCCCAAGGACTCTTGTCAGGAGAGAGCCTGGCTGCCCAAGGCCCAGGAAAGATTAAGTTTTGCTATCCCTAAATCCGAGACCAGTACTGTTCCTGAGAATGACTGTGTCCTCCTGCTACTGAAAGACCCTTCTCTTAAATAGAGTATCATACTTTATGTTTAACTGTGATGCATTGAGCTCTGCGTGTTCCCTCCTCTGCGTCCTGCAGTGCAAAACTTAGAGATGCTACTTTTTTGGATGTGTGACAGACACATCAAAAGGACTGTTAATAGTTAACAGAGTTTTAAGAGATTCATATACATGCATGTATACATACATATATGCATACATGTATATGTGTGTGCATGCACATATTTTCTATAAAAAAATGAGGTTGCAAAGTTTGTAGGCAAATAGATGGTACTAGAAAAAAATTATACTGAGTGAGGTAACCCAGACGCAGGAAGGTAAGTGGCTCCTACCTTCAAATCCTCCAGTATGACTATACAACATGGAATATCCACAGAAGCCAGGAAAGAATATGGAGACCATGACAGGGGCAAACCTTGAGAGGGGACTAACAGGATACAGGCAATATGAAATGGGAAATGAACTGGTGGGTAGAGAGTAGGGGAATAGTACAGAAGGAAGAGTAACAAGGGACAGATTACATCAGGGTTGGTTGATAGAGCCTCTAGAAATTATTTTATATTTTTCTAAAATTATGTACAATATATGTATGTATGCATATATGCATAACATATGTACATACATTCATATATATACAAACATACACATGCACATACATGCATACATAGCATACATGCATACATACATGCATGTATGCACGAATACATACGTACATACATACATACATACATACAAACATACATACATATGGAAGTTGTACCATGTGGGTGGATAATGGTCCCCACAAGAACCATGACTGGAACTTGTAAAATGTACAATTTTGATGACTGGCTTGACTCCAGCATCGTCTCTTGTCCTTACTGGAATCACCTTATGTTCTTTCATGAAGCATCTGCCTAAAAAAGAATCTCACCTATCTTCTTTTAAACTGGCTTCGGTACTCACTGAGTTCAGGCCGTCTTTATATAGTTAGATATAGGCTTCTTTGTCCCCAACTTGCTTTTGAAGATAAGTGTCTGAAGTCTTGCTGAAGCCCCACTTCTCTTGTTTTCTGCCCCCATGTGTACCTTCACTGCATGCACTGTCTCTGTTACTGTTGATGATCTGTCATGGATTCTTCCTGTTCTGGGCTCTGCCATGGTGTTTGTATATGGGACATAGATCTCAGTCTATTTCTCGTGGTCTCTGCTGGACTGTTTGCAGCCCATCCATACTGTGTAACTCAGAGAAAAGTCCTGTGATCCGGTTCTCTTGTCAGCACCTATGTTGGGTTAAGTCTGCCTTCTCAGGTTGCACATTTACACACAGGTCTGTGCACATTTACACACAGGTCTGTGC
>JADRCH010000060.1:10351099-10424137 GCA_019843965.1 Rhynchomys soricoides | reverse complement strand
TGCACATTTACACACAGGTCTGTGCACATTTACACACAGGTCTGTGCACATTTACACACAGAATAGAACCTTTCCCAACCCCCCTTTCCCATGTGTACACCATAGAGCCTGTATGGACGCCAGCTCACGTCCTGGCTTTTCTAAGTAGGAAGGTATGCTTCTGTTGAAGTTCAGCTGTCACTGTTTGGCTGGAAAGGACAAGGCCAGTCAGATAGAAGGTGCTCAGTGGATGAGGTTCAGCACCAATGGTCTGGGATGGTTGTGTCAGATGACCAAATTGTGCCCTTACCCACACAATACTGCTCTCTCCCATGTGTTTTATAGAGAGCCAAATGGATGCCCAGTAAGAAGAAAGGATTCAGATGCTGTCTTACATGCATGCTAGGCAAGTGAAAGTGGGCCTGAAGTGCCACATACCAGGAGCAGGGCTGTGGGATCAGGATCAGGGTTTGAGGTGTGATATTGGCATGGGAATGCCAACAGGCAGGACCAGGGTGCAAGTGGCAGGAATTGCTGTCCAGAGATGCTGTACAGGTCCAGAGTACACAGATGGACTTTGGAGTCTAGACTCAGGCGAGTGGGCCAGATGTCATTGTGACCCCAGTGTTCTCAAGGACTTCCCCAGAGTGTCTTACCTTTATCATCACCAGTACCAATTAGGTGCCTCTGGACTCCACATCTCTCCATCCAAACCTTGAGGTCAGTCTTTCAAGGATCAAGGCCACTGTCACTTACTTCTTCCTGTTTCTATTATAAGTTTGCTCCAGAGCCAGATGCTTCCCTCACATAGAGGAGGATTAAGTACCATTTTCATTCTTCTCCAGCCACAGCTATAGACATGATGTGGTACTCACTTTCTAATGCTGCTGAGAGGCTTCAGTATGGACCCCTGCCTGCTGTTGCTCCTTGCTGCATACCACTGTCTGGCTCAGGAATCCATTCAGCTTGTTCTGGGACTACTGTCCTCCAGTTCCAACCCTTCCTCTCCCACTCATGTGATCTTGGTATATAGCCATCACTGCAGGAAGCTTCCTCCATCCATTCACCATGTTTCTCAACAGCTACGTGCTCCTCAGAAACCCTAGTTTCCTTCAGGTGGGTGTACGGCAGTGCCTACCACCCAGGGGCTCAGATTGCTGAATTAGAGTGGCGAGCATTTAGTGTTTTGTCTGATGGGTTGCCCCAGGTTCTTCTAGGACGAGTGGTGAACGTACCAAAAGAGCTAATTGTGCCCAGTCCATAAAAAGAGCATGCGAATCTCTTCAGTAATGGCGTCCCCTCTCACTGTGTCTTTTCATTCTAATTCTTCCCTTGCACCATGCCTCTCAAAATGAAATTTGACTTTCTGGAAATGTATTTAAAATTTGATTTTCTAAATCCGCATTGCCTTCCTACATATCCATATCCTATAAATATATTTGGTATTTATGCTATTTGTTGATGGTAATGAGGATGCGATCTTATACACATGCTAATTAGGCACTTTCCAATTTGTGGAGCCCTCTGAGAATCTCAAGGCTTGAGATATTTTGGTTGAAAATGGGCCTCAGCAAGTACTCCAGATTGATCTTTGCCCAGGCTCTGCCCCACTCCCTACCTCTCTGCACCTAGGCCTTAGGAGTATGGCTCCACTTCTCTCACTCCATCATCCCCTGAGCCTGACCCAGGCCAGCAAATCATGAACGAGACCCAAGTCCTGCCGAAGAGCAATTAGTAGCTGCTGTGTAAAAATGATGGCAAGGGAGAGGCCAGGGCTCAGAGTTTCCATGATGGTGCCTTCATGGAGACCACAGGGGAGGGGGCTGAGGCCTATGCCAGGTGTGGGGAAGAGGGAGGTGGATGGGAACAGGCCCACAAAGGTGAGATGCAACAGGAGCAGGTGTCCAATTAGGCATTGAGGTGTCCAGTGATCAGGCATCCAGCTGGCTGTGGAGGATGAAGCATGGGCAGGTGAAAAGGAAGAGGTTCTGGGGAGAAGCGGGCTTGGGCCAGTGTTTAGATTTACTGGGGGAGGTGCCAGTGAGAACATGTGCTGGAGTGTCAGGGCATAACCAGACCTTCCAAAAGTTGCTCTACTAAGCAATGACAATATTGAAGGCACACAGTCTCTATGAAGTCTGGCCATCTCCATTTTGATATATATGTATGTCATTTAAGACTTATAACAACCAAGATATTTCTCTGGCCCATGACAGTCATGGCAGAGGTAACCCATGATGGCCTGTACACGTCTGGGCTCAATGCTAGGGACCAAGTAGACCTTGGCTAGGCCCCTGTGATGCTCAATAGGGGCATAGCCTAGTGTCACAGGAAGGCGTTGCCCTACTGGACATAGGAGCATGCCTGCCTCTTCAGAGCTCTCATGATCCCCGGTATACTACTGCTCCTGTGGCCACACACAACATAGGCCTAGTTTCCTCTTCCATTGGATATAATCCATGATGGCGGGAGTCTCTGAGGATGAGATGAAAGGGTATTGGGACCCCATCATGTTGGGGATGGGGATGGTATGGGGACACACACACACACACACACACACACACACACACACACAGAGCGCGCGCGCGCGCGCGAGAGAGAGAGAGAGAGAGAGAGAGAGAGAGAGAGATATGCAGCTTGGCAAGCTCAAGCTTGGTAGGTTCAGCACCACTCACAGGGGGTGTTCTCACTAAGGATTTTTTCATTTCCATGGAGGGTGGACAATGGGAGCTCTTGTTCTGTTTTCATTTACCTTTTGGGTTATTACATGGTGGGACCCAGGATATGGTACGGTGGGTTTAGCATCTATAGCTGTTCTGGGGGGAGGGTAGGGGGAACACTTGAGATTTTGATCCTATTGGTCCTTTAGCTTATTGTTTTACATTTACTTGTTTATTTTGCATGCATAACAGTGTGTATTTTTATAGGTTTTACATGTACACATGCATATGTGTACATTTGTTTATGTGGACACACAAATACCAAAACATGCACGCAACATGGAACAGGTTGCAGTAGTTGGTTCTGTCTTTCTACTGGGTGGTCCCAAAGATTGAACTCAGATGATCAAGATGATCTCACTTGGTGGCAAGTGCCTTTGTCTGCTGAGCCATCCCACCAGCTGGCTTCTTTGGTTTCTGATTTGCATGATGAGGGAAACACATGTCCTTCTTAAAGCCAGAGTTCAGATCCTTTCATGGAGCATGCTTGCCTTCTTTCTTCAGCACCATGCTAGGGAAGGCCTCCAGGTCTTTTCTCTCTGGATCTTCAAGCCTCCTGGATTCTGAATAAGAGACTGATGTGCCCTGTGTGTCCTGGCCCTGCATGCCTGCCTGATGTGAGCTAAATGGATTCCAGCTACTTCCTTCCCTCTTTGCACAAGGCTCAAAGGAAGGTTGCCTTCTTGCCGTGGAAACAGATGTAGTCTTAGGTTCAGTGTCTAGGCAATATCTGGTATCACCTGGAATGGGGGGAAGAAGTGGGTACTTATCTGGATCCTGCCATGCACACGGTGTTCCTCTGGCCTCCTTTGGGTGGTGTGTTTTCCCCAAGCCTAGTGAGAAGAACACTCTCTACCCAGGCTCAGTGAGAAGGCTAAGCAGCCCGCAGACCCCCTTAGCCATATAAGGCAGGGAGCCTTCCAAACAGCTGGTTTCCCCATAGTGAAATAGAAGCTTGGAGGGACACTTCTGTTGAGTTGTACATGCTCTGGCCTGGCCTCACTTAGGCGAAATGACTCTGCAGGTAGCTTGTATAGACCAGGACAAAGCTCAGAGACCAGTGAATGACCTGTCCAACAGCACAGTGAATTTCAAGTAGACCCAGGCATTTTCAGACTTCCTGGGAATAACAGGAAATCTGCCAAGAGTCCTACAGACATTTTAATCTTAGTAACAATGTCTGCAGAATCCTTAAGTGGGCTGGAGAAAGCCACAAACCTGTTTAAAAACAGCAGATCTGGGGGATGCGGAGAGGGTTTCTGGTGCTGGTGGAGACGACATACACCATGCTAGGCCTGGGGTTCCCAACACTTGTGGTTGTGTAGCCACTTGCTCCTTGAGGTGTCTTTGTCCAGTGTCTGCTTTGTGTTGGGTTCAGCCGATAAGAAGAAAACAGCATTGCCCAAGAGAAGGGAGATCGCAGTGGGCAAGACACCTGACATGAGCTTCAGTGGAGTGCTGCCTGCTATGGCCGAGGACACTGCGGGGCAGTAACACACAGGCCCACTAGCATTTGTGTGGCACTTCATACCATACAAAACATCTTTAGGTGGCCCGTTTTGATCTTCGGCATAAGTTCCGAATAATAGCCGTAATCTTTCCTAAGAGCTCTGTTGACACAGCATTCTCTCCCTTCCCTTGAAGTGCACAGCATTCCAACACAGAGAACTGTGCAGCCGCCATCACAGTCCGTTTCAAAACATTCTCATTACCCTAAAAAATAACAGCTATAATATTTTTGAGCACCAGTTACACAAAGCAAGCCAAGTGAATGCTCCTAGATCCTGCGTGTGGGATGTGAAGACAGTTGTGTGGCTGCCTCAGGTGACCCAGCTTCTGTGTGAAATGAGCTGGAGTCCAGACTGTGTGACACCCTCCCCTCCCCCAGCTTCCCCTTACCCTCCACACAGCTCTCCATCCATGAGAAACAACCCCGGATCTATGGTATCCCTTCATATAGTTGAACTCCTGTTTACCCCTGTGTGTTCCTTCATCTCTCTGCTCCACCACCAAGACTGTTGGGAACAAGGACATGCACCATGTTGCTCTGCTCTTTCTTCACTTGGGACCCTATTGTTCTACAAGCCACTGGCCCTGTCCCAATAGGAAGACTGTTTCCTTGGTACTCAGGCATGTGGGAATATGAGGGAGGGGCTTCTGCTTCTCTAGACAGAGATGTTCCTGCTTCCTGTCCTCACACTTCCCAGGGGCCTTTGTGGAAGCAGCATCAGATGCTGGCCATAGGAGACATGAGTTTGTTTTCCCCTTAATACACAGTAGATGTGTGTGAATTTTAGGCAAGTGCTTACCAGTGCCTAAAGGAGTATTCTGGACCTCTGTGCTGGCAATGAGGGGCTGGTACAGACCCCACTGCAGGCTGGAGGCCAACAAACGGGCAGGGACTTCTCAGGGAACACTGTATCTGGCTGGGCCTTCAGGGCACATGGAGTTGGTTTAAGCTTAACACTTCTCAAAGTTATCCGAGTTATTTAGTACAGATGAAACAATAATACAGAGAGAGCAGGTGGGGACCACTTTGGGTCTCCTTCCACCATGGGCTCAAGGACTCAAACTCTGGGCATTATATTTACGTAGCGAATGCTTTAAATTTATTTTAAAAATGTTTTACCTGGTAAGACATACTACCACCAGCACCCCTCTCCTACATAGCATGGGCTGTCCTTGAACCTGCTCTGTAGCCCAAGCTAGCCTTGAAGTCACAGCCACCCTGCCTTAGCCTTCTGAGAGTTGGGATTTCAGACATGAAGCATAACAGGCTATGTAGACTAACTTTTAGTGGTGTGAGTATGTTCATAGAATTGTCTGTTAAGAGACTGCAATAATGACTTCCAGTCCTGTGCATGTGTTGTGGATGGAGTAGGAAAAATTCTAATCACACAAAACCACAAATACTTCCAGAAGAGACTGTGGAACTCTTAATGTATAACTTTTAGGATTTTACATCCTAGGTCTTTAGCTTCCCTTTTTGTGCTTTTTTGTTTTCCAAGATTTTATGGTAAAAAATGCTTACTAAAGTACTTAGAAAAAAGACCCACCGAAGTATATTTAACTTTAGGGCATGCTGTTGCTATCTGTGTGCACTGGTTACCCAGTGGTGCCTCTGGACCCCTGGGCTACCAGCCTTCCGGGTCAAACTCTGAGCCTAGGGTCATGGACTTACTGAGTCTTCAGCAGCCTTTTCTGGAGCCAGCACAGGTCTTGAGACTTCAGCATTGGGTACTGACAGATTTGGCCACTCAGAATCTAGCAACAGGATCGACATCCACGTTTACCCACTGGCTGATTCTTTCTGAGTCCTGTCTGGGTTGGAGCCAGAACAGCATAGGAGTCCCCTGTGAATAGAAGCCCCCTTTCTCCCTGTCCACTTCTAACGTACACACAACATATCTTTACTGAGTGCCTGTTGTATGCCTGGACAGACGAAGAGGTGAAGTTTTACCCATCAGGTGACCAACTGCTGCCCCATAGTAGCGACAGGAGACAGGTCAGAGGAAGAGCCACAGGATCAGCATGAGAGAATATTTACTTTCAGTGCCAGGGGAGACTTTTTAATCTGCTCTTTCTTCCATCCAGCTGATTATTTACTGAGTCACTTCTGTGTCCTGGACATTATTCCATACCTAGGGAGCCT
This sequence comes from Rhynchomys soricoides, assembly GCA_019843965.1. Lineage (NCBI taxonomy): Eukaryota > Metazoa > Chordata > Mammalia > Rodentia > Muridae > Rhynchomys > Rhynchomys soricoides. Next base: position 10,417,786 of record JADRCH010000060.1, on the reverse strand, counting down.
GGTCACCAAGACCAAGTGCATCTCTGCCCCTGCAGAGCTAAATTCTAGTAGAATTGAGATACGATTAACTAACTGAGCCAGAGGTAAACCTTTAAGCTCATGATAAATGCACTACCAGAAATAAATGGAATGCCACAGGAGAGCACAGAGAATGATCTGCTGTGGCTGGGATGGGCTGGGGAGGGGCTTTCCAGCTCCTGCTTCAGGGGTGAGAAGGGCTCAGCCATGCCATGGCTTAGAACATTCTCAGCTAAACATTAAGACAGAGAGTCTTCTGCATCTTAGAAAGGCTTAGAAGGTCAATGAGACCAGTCAGCAATGGGAGTGGTGTGTTGAGAACGGGTGGTTTTGATCAGAGAGCTGAAGGGAGGGGCCCCCATGTCCATGACTGGGAAGCTACAGTGGGAAGGTGGGAGCTGTGACAACTGAGGGCAGGGTTTAGGGGTCAGCTCCTGAGCCTTTTTGGCTGCACTGCAGTCTCATGACAGAGCTTAGAGTGCATGTCCCAAGGGTCCAATGATGCCAGCATGCTCTATGGATGTTGAAAAAGGAGCTCCAGTCATGACCCAGAGTACCATATGAACAGTGTGTTTGCCTTATATGCCACACCCCATTATGGAATAGAAACCTTCAACTGGGATGATGCAAGAATCTCAGAGGTCTAAATCTATGGATGTAGCTCTTTCAGAACTGTGTGTTGAGCCAGCTCTGCAGTCAGGGCTACCTTGGGAGTCATTATTTCATTTTCTGGGAATGAATCTGTTAGGAATAACCAGCAATAATGGTTCATCAGACTGTCTCAAGCTGGCATGTGCCAACTCTTCAACAGCTCTGGGAAGAAATTGCCCTACTGACTGATTCTCCACTGTTTTTTCTCTTCTCTCAGAATGGCTATTCAAGTGGACAAGTTCAACTTTGAAAGTGTTCCAGAATCCCCCAGAGAGAAGGGACACTTTGCAAATCTGAAGCAGCTGGAAGAAGAGAGGCAGGAGGCACGAGGCTTGGAGATCAGCAGCAAGCTGGACATCCGCTGGAGAATCCTATCCTTTTCAGTGTCCTCCACATAGGCCCAGGGCACACCCTGATCCTGACTAGAGCTTCTGACCACCCACGGGGAGCCAAGAGGGGCTTAATAAGTACTGAGCTTCAACTTACAGATAGCTCCAAATGGCATGGCAGGATATGGTCCATAGGGCTGGCATTTTCTGAGCCTCTTCACACTCCAAAGGGCCTACTTAATGAAGTATTGATCCTGAGTGGGTAAAGGTCCTTTTGGGGGTCAGTGATATTCCTGACTTTGGATCTCATGTTTCTTTTGAGAGCTGGTATTCATACTAGTGACAGGTCCTAATGGCTGCTTATCAGTGCAGGACTGATAGTGGGCATTGTGGATGCAGTCATCTGGGCACCAACATGGAGTTGTACAGCCTAGCAAGATGTAAAGAAACTCTGTAGAAGGGATGAGAGACTCTTCTGTGGACTATGCTGTGGAGAGACAGTGGTATGAAATGCCTGTGCCCATGAAGACATGTGGTCAAAGGTCAGCTGAGTGGGTGGAAGGAGCCGGAGGGCATCTGTGTGTCAGTTGTCTTGGCAGTCTCTACAGAGCACCCATTCAGTTCATCAAACATTTGAGGGAACTGTTAGCAGTGGGTGGAAGTTTATCAAAGGACCAGAGGTGAGAAATGTCCCCAAAGTACCACAGCAGGAGAGTGTGGCTTATTCAGAGTGTCAGGAAAAGAAAATTCTAATGTAGGTGTCTTCCCATCAGGTCCTTCATGCGTAGACTCTGCGACTGTCAATATGGTCAGACTGCATGTAAATTAGAACATTCCAGAAGATTTAATTATCATGCTTTGCATGTGCCAGAGATTGTGCTAAGTCTAGGGATGATGTGAGGAGCACTCTCAGACCCAGACCCCAGTATAGGCTGTGATCCCCAGCACACAGGTTTGGAAACTATGAAACTATGAGGCAGAGCTTTCGCTTCCGTGATGCAGCCAGCAGAAAAGCTGCTGCTTAATTGCCCCACTCTGAGTACCATGGTGGCCAAGTGAAGTGATTTATAGCAGCAAGGTGAGTCTAAACCAAAACCAACCATCTTCAGAGCTAGTCTACAGAGACCACCTATGGCTGAAGCAGGCAGGGGACAAGCCTGGAGCACACATGCCATCATCCCTTGTCCCCGCTGCCTTGCGTTTGTTGAAAGTCTCCCATCATGTGTGGGTTTTCTCATCTTAGAGGATCCCTTTCTGAGCAGGGTGGCTGAGGGTAGCAAGCACCTCACCTGCATGCCCTGAGAGTATCTGTGCTGTTCTGGCAAACACTAGACGCCCTCTGCAAACTGGCAGGGCCACCAGGTTTACTTGGGGTTTCAGAGCCCTGCAAGGTATTTAGGCACAGAGCCCTGGGCTTGACTAATCTCAGGCAAGACAACCCACCTAAGGCTGTGCTGGGTCTTGTTCTACCCTTTGGGGTTGCTGCTTCCCATAGGGAGAAGTACCTGGCCCTGCCTCACTTGGCACTGAAGCGGGGATGAAGCTGTTCCACTGAGCAGCTCAGATTTTCTTCAGTCTTGCAATAGGCTTCTCCAGGATGCTTCTTAATGGAGCTCTGTGTTCTCATCTCAAAACCAAAACAACAAAAACTAAACTCTTTAAACAGGACTCTTTTTAAGAGCCAGTATGCTATGGTTTTTTATTTCTCTCTTTTTTTCCTAATAGTCATGCTTGGAGAAATGGTTTTATCTAAACGAATTCTAATACAAACCACACCTGTCATCAGTGCAGTTGATTCCTTGATCATCAGAAGTGAAATTCGGGGAATCATTTGATATCTGTCTCCAGGGAGTTCAACTCTCAGAGCTGTTTGTAATAACTTGGTTCAGGGGTCTTTCTTCTTACCCAGCCCAGCCCAGCCCAGCCCAGCCCAGCCCAGCCCAGCACATCACAGAGGCTTGGCAGCTGGAGAGAAGCTTGGCTGCATATTTAGTCAAATCACTTCTGCTGTCTGACCTGTGGTGGACCGAGGAATGTGGTGGCATGAACACAGATGGGATTGCTGCCCACCCCTAACCCTAATATGCCTGTATGTGCATTAGAACTGCTTGAGAAGGAATCAAGGAAACATGCAGATAATGTAGATCTTAGTTTGACCAACCAGAGAGTGTATGAAAGCACATTCCACAGACATCATGACAGGCCTCTGTGTGGGCACATGAGCTGGATGCACTGTTTGTGTGACTGTGAGTGTGTTGAACATGCACACAGTCTATGCACTCTTAGCACTCACTAGATGCCAGGTTTTGGTCAGATTTATTTACATAGATTGCTTAATTTATTTAGCGCCCCCCCCCAAATAATGGGCTGTACTATTCCTGCAAGTACTGTGATACCAAGTTAGTGTGCAGCTCCAAAAATCCATTCAATTCTCAGATAGAGGACATGCCAGATATTAAAGTGATAAGAACAAATACTGCACTTGATCTTAGGCAGAAGCCCTAGAAGATTTTTTACAACAGATCTCTGATGTAGTTTTCTACCTTGGGCCACTGATGAGCAAAATGAGGCCCATGAGTTTCACCTGCTCAAAGGTCACCCAGCCATGGCCAGCTGGGACTTGGGCTGCCTTCGGTGCTATGCTTTCTGCTCCATCTAGGAGTCCTTTCCAGGCCTCCCCTTCTGCCATGGCCTTCCCACTAACCACACTACTCAGAGTAACTGTGGAGATGAGATGGCCACATTCCTTCGGCAAACAGATAGCACCTGTCTGCCTTCCGTTTATTTCACCATCTCTTCCTCATAGAGCTCTAGAATATTCCTAACCAAACAGGACTAGCTATAGTGAATTGGTTACAGACCTCTCTCTGGACAGCATGACCACTGTGGGTGTTTTCTGTCCAGTTGGGCATGGGGAGCTCTGCCAGGATGCCAGGCCACTTACCAAGGTGAGAAAAATGGAATCGATTTTTTAGAAATGAGTGATGTGAACTAGAAAGTCAAGCAAGAGGCTTGCTTATCATTTGCCGGAGTCTCTCCATTAGCATAATTTCCCTCTATGACAATTTGATAGTCTTCTTCAGTCTTTAGTAGGGTCGGGCTGCATCCTTGTACCTGTGGCCCTTCACTCCAGAGCTGGTACATGAGATAGGGCCCATGCTTTGAGTTATGGTGGCCAAGAGGTAGGGGAAGATGACACATACTTATGTGTGCTGTCCAAATGATGTGTTGCTTCCTGCCCTTGCTCTCATTCCCCGCTGCCTGAAGCACTTTCTACTTCCTTTTCCTGGTGAGCACTCCACCCATCTTCCAGAGGTATGGGATCTGAGACAACTTCTGGGTTTACCACACTCTAGAAAACCAACCCTTCCTGCTCTGGCTGTCCCAACATAGTGACTTTAACCAGCTGGCCCAATATAAAATCCATTTGAACCTGCCATGGTTTGTGAATGGCTGTGTGTTGCTGGAGAGGGCCACCTGGCTCACTAAATGCACTCCTGTCCTGGAAGGTTTACAGGGAAGTCTTAACACCCCAGGCTTTGAAGAAAGCCTCTCTAAGTAGGCATGGGGGAGTGCCTGTGACAGCAAATCAGACATACTTCAGCACCACGGAGAGCTCCTGCTGGGCTTTCCCCAGTCAGGATGCTGTCTCAGCTGTTCCCAGGCTTTGCTAGTACCCAGCCTGTGGGCAGCAGTGTCCCTACAGTGGAGCAGAGCCTTTGATTCCTGAATTCTAGGTGTACAGTGAAGCATTCACATGACGTGTCTAGGAGTGTGTAAAAACAGTGTGCAGACTGAAGGCTCCAGGGTTACCCTGCTTACACCAAAGCCTTTCTGTTTTCTCCACAGGCCTGAGGATTTGGGGGTTGGTGGTGGTGGTTATTGTTGTTTTCAATGTATGAAATGGAAATGCATAGTGACTTCCGTTGCAGTCCCAGCACTTGGAAGGCTGAAGCAGGAGGATTGCCATGACTTTAAGGTCAGCCTTGGCTACAAAGTTAGACTAGACTGCGGAGTAAGTTCACTCTTAAAAGGAGCACAAAACAAAAATACCACATCAACATAGACTATACACACATATGAGAAGTAATGAAATAATAGCTCCTGTCCACAGCTAGCATGTTCTGAAATCTGAATTTGAAAATGGTATCAGAGAATATGCAAGGTAGATGCTTTGGGCCCCTCCTGTAGGAGACAGTTTGGAAATTTCTCTACAAGAACAATAGTGCTTTCTGTCACCATTGTAATTTCTCTCTCCACCCAAATGCCAAAAACTAGCTTCTACCGTCTGTACTACAGTGTTGTGTCATAGGCAGGTACCTTGGCTGACCAGCTTGGCCACTGGTAGATTCAGGCTCAGGTTTGAGATAGCAAGGGAGAGACTGTGTGCACATAGGGAGTCAGCTTTGTCAGCCCAACTTTACCCTTTGTGGGTCACATCTGAAAGTAAATGAATTCAGAATTTGGTAGGAAGAATGGCTTCCCAAAGCCAGTGGCATGGACTCCCTTGCTTCTCTCCTCTCCTCCTAGTTTATGAGGAGAATGGGCTCTGCTTGTGTTCCAGGGACACTGCTGCTGCCCACCTTGAGACCCTGGTACAAGTTTTTAATAAATATGTAATGTTTCACCTTATGAGGTTTTAATCTCATGTAATTGAATATAAACCTTAGGATGAGTCGTGAAGGAAAGCAGAAAGAAACAAACACAAAAGTGAGCATTAAAAAACACACCCCACAGATGTTTGAAAGTTTTGCCGTCAAGGTTCCCTCCTTTCAGACTGGAATAGGACACTATGGGACCCAGCTTTGTCCACACGCCAGCTTTCATTCTTAATGCAGTCCACTAACGTAACCACTGCCTTGGTTTAAACAGGTACACATGGTTAGAGACTTCTGGAAAGTATTTGGTTTTCCCACATGTCTTGTCCCTGCTCCTCCTCCCACAGGGACCTCCCTATGTAAACTTTCAGAACTGCTCTCAGCCATGAGCACTAACCACCAGCCTTATTTTCTAAAGTAGCAGATCTATCTATCTATCTATCAGGACCATGAGACACATACCTATGCCTTGCCTGGGCAGTAAGCACACCTTTGGCTTTGGCTAGTGCACAAACCTGTGCTCCCAAGCAAGTCGTTTCCTTTTCTGTAGATGCCATATGGCATCTACAGTTCAGGTGATGGAGCAGAACGGCTTACCATGGCCAATTTGCCATCACTAAGCAGCCTAGAATTGAATTGTTGAGCTCCCTGGCTTCTGGTTCTTCCAGTATAAGCGCCTGATTAGAAGGAACGGGTGTTACCTTTATTGTAGCCCTAACCAGTGTCCTTTCCCACTGGTGCTCACTGGGCCCCCACTGCAGTGTCTCTTCTTCCTCTAGGACTTGATGAGCCATGAGCCCAAACCAAAAGCAGTAGCCATGATCTTTCTGCCAACCTTATGTACACACCATAAACTCCTGTCTTTGTTTAGAGTAAACCATAGCACACCCAGCAGGGATTTGGTCAGGAGCTAAGAAACTGGAAAACTCTTTTTTGTTTTGCTTTATTTTATTTTATTTTATTTTTATTTTTAAGACAGAGACTCATTGTGTAGCCCAGGAAGGCAGGCATGGAAGAATTCTTCCTGCCTCAGATTCCCAAGTGCTGACATTATGGACAGGGGTGTACCACCATGCCTGATTTGGAGGTGAGTGGTCACAGGAATGCTTTCTGGCTTCTATAGTCAAATTGTATGGCTGGAAAGTCCCACATGGGTACCTGCTGGGGACTGCACAAGGGGTTCACTACAGTAGTGGCACCCTTAGCCAAGATGTTGGTTAGGGCAGTTTGGGGTAGCTAGGGAAAATTGACTCAGCAGTGGGCTACTCCAGGAAGAACAGTGTCCCCTAAGAGCCATTGAGTTCTGTGTGCAGTGACCTCACTGTCCTTGGAGCCAGCCATGACCAGCAACACAGCTTCCCAAATGGTCTCTGTGCCTCTCCTGAGAAGGGGAGCTTCAGTTTCTACTGTCTGGTGGGAAGTTCTCTCTTCTATTGCTTTTTGGGCTCATGCCTCTGCTTCTGGGCCCCTCCCTCTTCCAGGTTCCCTCTGGTTCCTTCCAGAGACTTGGCTCAGATGTCCTTCCGCTGGGCAAGTTCCCAGTCTCTGCACCTGGCTTCAGCCCCTCATCTTCCCCTGCTCCTTTCCTTAATTGCAGAGCCCCTTCCTTCCATCAGCATGTTTTTATTTGTCTTTAATTTGCCATCTTAACCACAGTGAAGCCTATAGCTCAGAGCTACAGCCTCCCCCACATGCATCTTGCGAGCTTCTCACATTCTCCAATTGGAACCAGACCAAGAACCTCAACTCTCCATCTCTTAGCCCCATCCCAGGCTTTGCTCCTGCCTGTTGCTATGCGTACCTGTACTTGTGTGTTTGTACTCTACTAGGGACCCTGTTTGTCCTTTTGTGCCTGGCTTCTCTTTGATTGTCAGGCCTGTAATGTGTCAGGCTTCCTTTCTTTGAAGGCCAGATGTCATTTGATTGTGCAGAGGAGCTACATTCTTTGTATTCAGTCATGAGAGTGGGCACTTGGGGCATTTCTACCTTTGGTACTGTGAGCAGCCCTGCCAGGAACACAGCACACATTTTTTTGGTTTACATCCTGGCTTTTGCTCAGTGAGGTCAACATGTGGCCAGTACTGGGAGTGCTGGAGGTCAGTGTTTTCTGTTTGCAAGATCGCATCTCTCTTGCATACTTGGGTTACAGTCTTACTTCAGTAGCCCTAGCAGCCTGCCCTGACCCTCCTTGTTGAACCAACAGGAGAATCCTCACTCCCAGGACCAAGCAAGAGGATTGGAAGTGCATTGCCAAGTGCTCACTAATAATAATAGCACTTCAGCAAACCTGCCCTGGGTGGTAATGAGATGGAAAGAGAGCATGCGGAGGGATGGAGGGATCTACTTACGGGGGAATTGTGTATGGAAGAAACCTTTGCTAAGCGGTGCTGGAAGATGGGGATCCTTCACGAGGTAGAGACTCACTCACTGAAGCAAGGCAGGGGAGGGACTCCCCAGCGGGGAGGGAAGCAGGACCCTACTGACCACAGGAACGTTTACTAGTGCGGTCTTGGACTACGTCCTCCTCAGGATCCTGTGAAGCAGGTTTGTTTGTTTGTTCATTTCTTTATTTTGTCAGTCGACCAAAGTTCATGAGAGGCAGTGGCAGAATTCAGAGACTCAAAGCTGGACTGATCTCAGGAGAGGACTCTGGGCTTTGCCCAGGGTAAAGCATGGCCCTGTGCTGCTTACCTGTGGTGTTTGCTAGCTGGCTTTCATTCGCTTGTCACACTGTTGATGGGGCAGCTGTTGGAACCTGGCACTGTGTGGGTCCCCTGGGGGCTCACACACTGGTGGTAAAGCTACCATATGTAGTGTGTCTTGAAAAAGGACACAGGCAAACCTTCTAGACAGACATGGCTTAGAAGCATTTCCTAGAGGAGATGGGATCAAAGAGAAGATAAAGGAACCAAATGAGGAGAAGCAAGGAGGAAGATACAAAGTGCAGCATAGGAAGAGTCGGTGCTTGAGGTACTAGGGAGCTCGAGAAGTCTAGAGTGACTGGTCAGGTTTAGGTGTAGGCAAGGCTCCTTGGGCATCATGGATGCCAGTCTGGCACCATCTCAGCCAATGCTGAGCAAAGCCTTGCTGTGGTTTATCCATGCTTTCTGGGCAGCCCTGGTCTGTGTTGCTTTCCCTAGATGCTGGCTTCAGAGATGTGCTGGTCTGAGATCTAGGAGCATGAGCCCCTTTCCCTTACTGGCCCTGCCTCTTTGATTCCCTGCTTACAAGATATCCCCACACCACTGTCCTCAGGTTGGCACATGCTGAATACCAGTTTATTACTTTTCACTAGTGGGTTCAGTGTCAAGCCCTTTCCTGGTACTTCTGTCCCCAGAGTGTTCTTGCTACTGTGGCTTGCTTGTGCCACTTGGTACAAGGCACATTTTTGTTAAACAGAATGGACTTGCCAGATGGACATAGGAAATGGGCTGTCCTTCTGTTTCCAGCTATTATCAAGGGTCAGGAACTCAGTTTCCCCATTTGCTTTTTGCTTGTGTTTGGTGACTTGGTTTTGTGGAAGAAGGGAGGCGGGAGGCTTGCAGATCTGCTGTGAACTACACTGGGCCCTCACAGCAGCTCTCTGTATCTGCCTGCTGTCTGCATTTCCAAACCATGATTTCTTCATCCACTGATGCTTGCTGAGAGACATTATGACTTCCTTGATTATGAACTCACTCAAGAAAGCCTGTTCACAGTAACATATGTAATTACATTGAGATGTATAACACAGCAAACACAAAACCAGCATGAACCCAGTACGTGTCCAGAAATGCACACTCGTCCTGAACACTCAACTGCAGGCTGCATGTTTTATTAAGGAAAAATAACCTAAAATTTTGCCTTATTTCCCCCAGCAAGAACCATTGTTGGGACAGGATTATCCCAGCAACTCTTCCTTCCTTCTAGAATAGTCACTTGAGTGACTATTCCCCACTTGAGTGGATTTAGGGATGAAGGAAGAGACGCCCACTGTGCTCCTGTGTCCCTGCTTTCTCCATTCTCAGTTGATGCCTTTATTGTTGGGTAGACTACCACTCAAGCAAAGGGATGATCCACCTACTTAAGACTGTTCTCATCTGGGGGTGTATCTGTCTAGAGTTTTCTCTTTCTCCTCCAGTCCTGGGGCTCAGCAGGAGCTAAGTTTTCCTTGACTGAGGCTTACCCTTCTCTGAAGCGCAGCGGTGAGGCGAGCGTGGAGGGCCTCCTGAACCAGCTCATCCTGGAGCACCTGCAGCTGGCGCCCCTGCAGTGGGGTGAGTACCATGCCACCTCTTGCTTCTGGGTTGGTGGGCAGTAGGGCACCATAATGACCACCTTGGGGAATTATAGAGAAAGAAGTTCACCTCACTGTGTGTTGCCTCTGCAGGCGGTTGGCTCAGTACTTAGGTCTCACCATACCCTCCTCTCACATGGCAGTTGAGTTTGGAAATGTTTGTAGCCCTTAGCTATGTGGAGTGGTCAAAGGGAATGAGGGCATGGCTTCCTGCTTGCTCTTCCATCATGTTCCTGTGCTGGGGTGTAGACAGTGTATTTGGTGAACTCCTTATCTCACCCTGATACTTGTCCCACAAGAGGCCACCATCACTCAACAGCTGATGGGCATTTGTGTTCCTCTACAGCCCTGGACACTGTCCATTCTCAAGTCTTTTTAAGTCATACTAAAAGGTAGCTTGCGACAGATACCTGAGACTTGGTTGCTGTGACGGTTGTCTTACTATCTGAAAGTGATTTTTTCAGATTGTCTATTGGGAACAGCTATGAACAGTCATGTGTGATCTTTTTCTTCTTTCTCTCTAGTCAATAAATTGTTTTGCCTCCATCTTAGACTCTTCCTAACATCTATGTAGGATAACCCACTTCCTGGGGACACTATGGGACACTCTCCAGGCAATCAGTGTCATTAGAAGTCAGTGGAAGAGTGAGCAAGGGGTCAGAAGTCAGAAGAAGGTCTTCTTAGTAGGGGTAACATGTCATGGTTAGAGGGCCACATTTCCCACAACCGGTGTTCAGTGTTGGCCCAAGGACAACCATCTTTCAGTGCTCATCCTTGGAGAGATTGAGGGTGCTGTGTTGGGCATTGTGCATGGTTCAGGGAAGAGGCTAGCCATTTGGATATGACACTTTCTTCATAATAAGCAAGAAGTTTAAAGTGCCATTATTAAAACTATTGTCTGAGAAGCAATACATTGGAAACCCAATGACAGTTTTATCAGGTGGCTGTCATGTCATTGTGATACTGGAGTATGTCACTGGGCCTCCAAAGCCTGTTCACTAGTATATAGGACCATATAATTTCACTTCATTGATTTGCTGGGCAGCTCAGTTGGCTTGAATGGTGTATCATATCCATGCTTTCTGTGTGAAGCATGCTGGGAATGGAATGGTGGGTTTAATAACCATAACAGTCCATCTCATAATCTGTTTCTGTCATTATACTGAGGTTTACGCTAGATTCCATTAAGTCAACCAATGAAATTGAAATAATTCTTCCATTCCTACATTATGTTACTCTAGAGGAACTCTTGAGGGAAAGACCTTTTGCTTGCTTCAATGCCTACCATGAACTGTAATCATTTCTGGCAGGACCCTAGGAGGATCTTGGGAGATGGTCAAGTACCTTCTGCTTTATGCTTCAATCTATCATAGTCTGGTCCTGTTCTTAGAAGTTGAGAAGGTCTGGGTTGGCTATTTTGAGCATGTGTCACATGCCCACCAGCATGTGGCCAGATACATAAGTACTGACATTTATCTAGAACAGTATATGACTCTCAGAAGTTATGCTAAGACTCAAATGTGTCTGAGCTGAGGCATGCAGGGGTTGTGTGTAAGCAGAGAGTTCAGATGGAATCATGGAGGGATGATGTTCCTGGTTTTGGAGGGGTAAACCATTGGCAGAGTTGATGCATCTTCAATCTTGGAAAAGCCAAGTGGACTGAGACCACCAGAAGCCAGGCTATGTGATGGAAGAGAAGAGAAAACCACTGTCATCTACCTTCCTCACAGCTGGTCAATGGTTCCCTGTGTTTGCCTCCTGGGCTGCCAGGGACATATGATGGGGAATTGTCTTCATCCCAGTTTCAACCCATTTATCTCCTGCTGTATCTGTCATCTGTACAGAACATCTCATGTGTAGAGCCAACTATCTCATATCTTTAACCAGAGTCCTGGGGATGATCCCAGCTCTCATGACTTAGACCCTCAAGACTCCACATGGCTTCCTTAGGGGTAGGGTTAGACCATTCAGGCTGTTCCAGGCCTGAGCACTCAGAGTCCTCAGAAAAGATTCCTATAGTCAATTTAAAAGAAAAACAGGTTGTTGTTTTGAAGTAACTGGCTTCCAAGTGTGTGTCTCAGCTACTTGGCAAGGAGGGAGGCCTGTGTGGTGAGCTCCAGTATCCTTGGACACCTGCATCTCTCTTTGTAGGGAGGAATTGCATAAGGTTTGGCCAGGGTCAACCATGTCTTACCTGGCTCTGAACTGCTGCTGAGAGGGAGCAAATCCAAATCAACACAGCCACTTTCCCCCAAGTCTTGATCTTCTAATGGTATTACTTTGTGAATGTCATCTATTCTCAGACTAGAATGCAAAAACAAAAACAAAACAAAACCCCAAACTGAAAAAAAAGAGAGAGAAAGAAAGAATGGAGAAATTCAAGAAAGTTAGGTAAAGAGAAATGAGTCCTCTCCTATCCCCAAACCACCTCTCTTTTACTTTTGTACATTTCCAAGTCATTTTGAGACTCCCTGGTTTTAATTTTGTTTATATAAATGACTATGCCATTACTGTACCTTCTTATCCTTTTTCAAGCTTGACAAAAACATAAACAGTTCCCACATGACAAACAAGCCTTACACATACTGTTAAAGGCCAAGCCATTCATCAAATGGAGAGAAGATAATTTAATACTTGTTCTGTTGGTGAACATGGAGGCCTCTGGAAATGTTGGTTTTTGTTTTGTCGGGTTTTTTCCATAATAGATGTTATGTGCCCCAGTTTTTACCCTGAGCCTTTTCTGGTTTGGAAGGCTACAGGTGTTGGTATGAATTTCCAGATGTTGCTGGTGCTTTAGAGGGTCTTGACAGAGAGAAAAACCAAGCCATCAATGTCTATCTATGCTGGTGACAACAGTGTCAGGAGCAGGCAGGCATGATGTCACCACAGAGCCAGGAGAGCCTGGCTCTGCTGTTTCCTCAGTGGTTAGGTATACATGGATTGGGTTATTGGTCAGGTTCTCTGTGCCTCAGTTTCCTCATCTGCAATGCCAAGGGACCAACTCTTCTGTGTGGAAGGAGTGCTCTCATCCCTGAGGAGAGAGGACACCTGACTCCCCCGAGCAGGGAGAGAGACATGGACTTGCTATCCCTATCTTGGCTGTAGAGAAAGGGAGGTGGAATGCAGATGTCACTATTTGCCCACATCCTGGCGTGTGCTAGCTGTGGACCTGGGCTGCAGTGCTCTGTCTGCAGAGGATATGCAGCAAAGTAAGACTCAGAGAAAGCCAAGCCACAGGCTGGGCCAGACTCACAACAGGGCACTGAATCTAGGAGGCTGTTTTTTCCAAGATGCTTTCTGTCTTAGTCTGTTAGTGTCCTGGAACTAACTAATCTCTGTCTCTCCCTCTCCCTCTCCCTCTCCCTCTCCCTCTCCCTCTCCCTCTCCCTCTCCCTCTCCCTCTCCCTCTCCCTCTCCCTCTCCCTCTGCCTCCCCCTCTGCCTCCCCCTCTGCCTCCCCCTCTGCCTCCCCCTCTTCTCTCTCTGTCCCTCTCCCCCTCTCTCCCTCCCTCTCTGTCTCTGTCTCTGTCTCTCTCTCTCTCTGACTGTGTCTGTTTGCATATACAGACTAATATGGTCCATTGTGATGGAAAGAGGAGGAGGAGGAGGAGGAGGAGGAGGAGGAGGAGGAGGAGGAAGGATGGGCCCATTAGCCCTTTGTAGAAAACAGTGTTCCATCTGGCTCTCTATTCTGAAGACCATCTTCTAGGCATTTCCATAGATACCCAGTGGTGGTGACTAATGGGCTAAGCTGTTTGCCACACTGATTGGAATGTCCCACCACTGTGCCACCCACTACCTCCTCCCTCTGCCGATTCTCTTCTCTGTAGAACTCTCTGTGTCTTCTGAGATTCCGCAGTGATTGGTCTGTGCTGTCTCTCTGGGCCTGCAGTGAATACAGATCAGGGATGCATTGCATTTCGAAGTGGGCTATTTCTAGTTCTCTGTATTCAGACAGTCTTCATGCAGATACACATGTGTGCTGAGCTCTTAGCTCTACCCTGAGGTCAGCAACTAGGAGCAGGAATAGATAGTGCTGGTTTAGGTAGCGGCAGACCCTGGAGGCTTTACTGGGGGACACTGCCCCTGGGCCCTTCTCTGCCTCTAAGAACATGTGACTCCCTCACATTTTTCAGAGCACCGTTCAAGGCCCCAGCTCTTTGTCACATGCATTTCTTAAGACCTGCACAGGTCCCCAAGGTCATCATTACTATTCCTTCAGACAAATAGAAATGGACTCAGAGAGGCCATTTCTACCTCAGGTCATATAGACACAAATCAGGGCTGTATGGGTTGATGGATCTATCTAGTACTTCAGTAAAAACCTATTGGCCATTGCTCTGTAGTGGGTGCTTTTGTGTGTGCTTAGAACCTATCTCTGCCTAGGAGACATCTTCTTTCTGCTGAGGGGTAGGTGACCCAGGTTGGTCTTCAAATTGTTTGACCACATCCTGTTGAGTTGTTACCCTGGGAGCTGGCACAAAGTGTTCTGGAAGCAACAAAAAGAGACAGAGCTGGATCCCCAGTCAACATACTGAAAATGAGGCAGCAGTCTACTGGGGATGACCATGGACCCCATGGACACCAATAGAACTCATAGGCCTCCTTGGGAACAGAGCACTTGAAGGTGGCTGTGGAGCCTTATGTGTCCAAATGGTTCTTCTCCCTCTCCAAAGGTGCTTTGCATTTAATCAGTGTCTTAGGTAGGATTCCTACTGCTTCGTGAAACACCATGACCAAAAGCAAGTTGGCGAGCAAAGGGTTTATTTGGCTTACACTTCAATGTCACTGTTCATCACCAAAGGAAGTCAGGACAGGAACTCAAACAGGGCAGGAACCTAGAGGCAGGAGCTGATGCAGGGGCCATGGAGGGGTGCTGCTTACTGGCTTGCTCAGCCTGCTTTCTTACAGATCCCAGGACTACCGGACCAGAAATGGCACCACCCACCACAGCCTGGGTCCTCCTGCCTTGATCACTAAGATCACTAATTGAGAAAATGCATTACAGCTGGATCTCATGGAGGCATTTCCTCAACTGAGGCTCCTTATTCTCTAATGACTGGCTTGTGTCAAATTGACACAACCAGCCAGTAGAGCCAGCATTATATAGAATCTGGGACCCAGGAGTACTGGGCACTTCCTTAGTTTTTGTGATCTCTGGTATAACTCCCAGTTCCCCAGCCCTGCTTCTTGAAAGCCGGGTCCTGTCGCCATCCCACTTTTCTGCTCACTTTTAGCTCAGGAATCTTGCATGGGCATGTTCACACAGAGAATGGCAGGACGGGGACTACAGCAGCTCTGGTTGGTTACACACCTCCTTTCCTCACCTCTGTCCGTCCTGCTCCCATCTACTTGCTCTTGTAAAAGTGCCTGTGTCACTTTTACACTCTGCGAATCCACAGCAGAAGATGACAACTGCATGCATGCTGTTGAACGAATGGGAACAATAAGCCTTCAGTATATATTTACTTATGAATGAATGAATGAGCAAACAAATGAGGATATAGTCCTTTCCTGAGATGAAAGGCTGTGTTCCCGCAGACCAGAACATACAGGGCTATCCCTCCTAGTCTGTGCAGAGCAAACTCCTCAAGCCCTTTGTCAGATCCTGTGGGGACAGATTTATTTGCAATGATAGCTTTTCTGGCTGCCCCTCATTGAGTTTCTCCTGCTGCCACCTAGTCACAGTGAGCTCAAGGGAACTGAGACTGCCCGTCTGCATTGGTGCTAATTAGCACAGATAGAAATCAAACCCAGGTCTCTATAGGTTTCTTAGTTCCTGAGTCTCACATGACTCAAAGCCAGGCAGAGCTCCTGTCCTCAGTGCTGAGCTTGTAGCATCCTGGGATGCTGGCATTCATAGGCCTCCCATTGCCTTAGCTCTACACACAGCAACGAGCTCAACTGAAGGTGGGTCTCTGTTGATGTGGAGTATCTTTGCCCACCACAGGCAGACCAGGCCATATGTTAGAAAATGGCATACTTATCCAAGTTCAAGACCCTTCCCACTGACCAATATTTACCTTCCAGGAAACAGGACCTTCCTTATCTTGCATTCTACAGGCCACACTGGCTACTTGCTATCCCCCTACCTACAGGTCTGTGGACCAGGTGAACTACACTCATTTCAGATGAGAGCCTGGGATGCTTCTATTTCCCAGCCAGTAAGCCACAGAGTTTGAATCAAACCCAGGACTTCAGCCTGTGTCATGTTGTCCTAGGTGTGTTCCGTTTCTTAAAAAAGAAAGCAAGCCTCAAGATATATGACGTGCTAAAAATAAGGGACCGAGATTTCAGTCTTTCTCCAGTTTTCCCATTACTTCTTTACAAGATAAAAAGGAAAGAAAAAACCCCAACATTTCCATCTTGCAGAAAACTTTATCTCTGTGGATTTCACAACCTTTTGAAACCCTTGTAGTAGAGGACTCAGAGGGGAAAATACAGGCTATGGATATAACCTGGGACTATAACTGGGTGGGATGTCCGCACACAGGTCAGCCGGACGCACTGCACCAGAGAACGGGATCTCTTGTTGTTCTTAGATGTGTCATACAAGGACAGCAAAGGAAAGAGCCTCAGGTGCCAGCTCGGTGAGGAGCTTCTTACACAAGGCTAATGTGCTGAAGGTCCTGTCAGGAAGCTCACCGAAGAGAGCTGCAAATCCACTGACCATCAACAATGAGGACACTAAATAGGACCTTGTTGGGAAGCCCATGTACATGGCTTGTGCACAGTTGAGAACCCTGCAAAGCCTGGGCAGTTGGGAGCTGAGTGAGAAAATAATCACGCCATGAAAGGGCAGGAGGGAGGGCAGCAGTTGGCTGGCTAGCAGGTGCTAGCTGCCCCATGCCTTCTTCCGTCATGATCTCTAAGATGGCCCAACTCTCTCAACTATCCACTGTAGAAGGATTGTTTTTTCCTGGTTGGCTTGTCCCCAGCTTCTCCTATAATGATCTCTGTGGGACTAACCACCCTTCCTGGTCTCACCGCCTGCATTAGCCCATCACCTGGGATGAATCAGGAGACCACAACCTGTGCCACAGACTCCCAGGTTACACGGGGCTGCTCTTAGCTCCTCCCCCCTGCTTTCTACATGGACCCCACACTATCCCCTCTGCAATGTTACCTAGTGGACTCTGAATTGTCTGACAGAGATCTCCATCTTCATTCCTACAGACTACAGACAGATCAGGCGGTGGTGAACCCACCATTCTGCCATCCCCTGGGTCCTGAAGGCAGTCATTACTCCTGCTGCCCCATGGTCAGAGGCCAGAATTACTCAGCACACATGGGAGCGTATAAGGTGGTTTGTGAGGTTCCCCCTGACGTATGGAGGTGCTGTGGGATCCTAAGGAGGCAAACAATCTCAGCGAGAGAGACACGCCTCTCCACAGAAGCACTGCCAGCTTTACCCCCACCTCTTCCCCTTTTCCTAAACTGACTCCCCAGGATCTCTCTGAAGCTCTTCCCTGCTCCCACACACTGGCTGGGCATCAGTGCAAAGCACAGGGGGCAGGCCTTGCACATGGATGCATACTCACTTCTGTGCCAACCATGCTTTTGTGGTCTCTCCTGTCTCAAAACTCTTCTCAAAGTCCTTTTAGGCATCTATGGAGGACGTGTTCTGGGCACAGGCCCAGGTTCAATCTCTGCCTCCTCACTTCACTTACTAGAAGAAGATACCCATGATATCTCCCTTGGTGACCATGCCAGATGCTCCCTGTTTTGCAGGATGCCCAGAGCCTTCAGATAACTTGGCTGGGATGGCATTTTCCATCACTGTTACCCATGGGCACCCTGACATGCCCAGCCAGCTGTGGGGCTTGTCCCAAAACTTCCCACCAGGATATCAAATCCACACCTTTCGATTCCTTTAGCCAGGCTTTTTGACAGCCTAAAGCTGTTCCCTTATGACTGTGCAATCAAGTGTCAGGATATGGCTTCCACAGGGAGGGAGGAAAGCAATCAGTCCCGAGATGCAGTTAAGGAGGGGCTGCCCTCCCTAGGGACATCAAGTGAGTGGCCAAGCCATGTTTTTTTCTGAAGCAGTGGAACAAGCAGAACACATGAGCAGGAGTCCAGGGACATGACCAGAAGAGTCCACTTCTCTGTGGCTGCTGGGACCACTACCCTCATCCTGTAGTGAACTCAGGAGGCAGGAGACTTGGACTCTGACCTCAGCTTTGAATGAATGTCTTGACCTAAGACCCAGAGGGTGACTTGAGGAGTCAAAGTCAGAAGTCAATGTCAGACTCATTTCTACCCTTGACCTCACAGACATCATTTAGTGAATTTGGCTTGTCCTTAAGCCTTGCTGCTCCATATAGGAGAGATTGGGGGTCTTCAGTGGCCTGATGGAGCTGTGTCTAGACTTCACAGAAGGACAGTTTCTGCTGTATTGGTGGGCACCCCGTGGTATACAGTCCCTGGGCTTGGGAAGTGAACCTACTCAGGGTGTGCCTGTTGATGGGATGTGTGGATGGAGAGTGGAGCCCTCATGGGTCCTACAGGTGGTAGGGCTGCACTCACCATCCACTCTGGTGCACATTCTTTGCTTGGTCTGCCACAAGGCAACAGAAACAGCATTGGCCTCAAGGTACAGGGTCTAAGAGAAATCCCCAGCAGAGGCAGTATTATCTGTCAGGTGTAGGAGGAGTTCCCCTTCAGTGCTGACAGTATAGGCCCGGACTCCCCTCTTTCCTGTAGTCCTGTACCCTCTTTCTTGCTATGGGATCAGGAGAAGTCTACTCTCTGGTCCTGACTTGTTGGTGCTCAAAGCTGGTTCTGAAAAGTCTACACCTTTTCTCATGGAGTAAACAAGTCAAGTGTACCTTTGCTGGGATGTTTGGAGCCATTTACATGTGCTAGAGAATGACTGGGGGCCACTGTGTGCCTACTGTGTGGTGACTGGGTGTTATGCTCCAGGGGAACAACCCAGATGTCATATTGTCCTTTTAGTGTCTTCAAAATTAGAGCAGAAGCTTAGGAAGTGTGTGAGTCCTTGCACCATGTGCTAGTAGGCTGGGAGCATCAGAGGCTTAGTTCTTGACCTCATGGTGCCTTATGCTCCTGGTCTATTTTTGGAACTTGGAATATGCTCCAGAGCAGGGAGCAAGGCTAGATGAGGGCACTTAAAGTTCCGATGCTTAACTTCTTAAGAAAGAGGAAGGATTGGGGAGCGGCCGTGTGCTGACATAGGCCAAGGTACCTGGAACTCCTGTGGAACAGCCCCTCCTCATCTGGGGAACCCAGAGAGGATCTGGTCCTTGAAGGAGTGCCGGCATCCTGGCTACTTTGAAGCCAGACCTTGAGTCTGACAGGACACTTCAAAGGTTTAGCCCCTGACCTTTCCCAGGCAGTTCCTGATGACATCTGTCTCTCAGGGTCCAAGGTTGGCACTTCGTCACTAGGCAGCAGCTTGGAGCCAGCAGCTAAATAATAATGGCTAAATAGGCTTCACCCACTGTGCCTTCTTAGCAGAGGATATGCCCTTCACCTTGAAAAGAATTTCCAGGCTTTCCCAAGGGGAACAGTGTATAGATCCTGGTGGAGTGGCAAAGATGCAGAGCACCCTCATTTCTGCCACAATAGATGCCCGAGAAGAGCTGTAGCTCTAGCTTATCCTGTCTTTCTTATACAGTCTAAACCTTGAAAAGCCTCAGTTTCTGAATCTGTAAAGTGGACATGATCTTACTTTATGCCACTGAGAAGAAATAATGTAATCCATGTAAGATAGCCATTCAGTACTGGTACCTGGTGAATGTTATACTCAGACAGAGGGGTATTAAGTCCAGCTTGGGTCAGAGGCTCCTGGGGACCTAGCAGCAGCTTCTTTCTCTTTCCCAGACCCAGCTTTGCCCAGTCAGTAGAAGTGTTGAATGTCTCTGGGACAGTGAGCAGTTGGAATTGCTTCTTCTGTAAGTTGGAAGGCTTGCTTGGAGCCTAATCACATCTGCCCCTTGCTGAGCTGGTGTACAAACAATGGGGGGGGGAGGAGAGAATAAATACCACTGGGGCTCAAGAGTGAGAGGGTGGATATGTGGGTGAATGACTAGAATGTTCTCTGTCCACTCTCACCATTTCGCCCATGCTTTCTTCCTCCCCACTGTCCGCTGCCAGGGGTTTTCTGACAGGTGGCAGAATTTGTCATGGGTTAGAATGAGCACCAAGCCTGTCCATGTACATAGGGGCTGTTGTAGCTACAGCTGTTCTTGAGTTGGGAAGCCCAGGACTTCACTTGCCCACAGAAAGCTGGGTGCTTTGCTGTTGCTCTGTGTTCCAGGAGAACCCGGGGCTGTGACATTGAGGAGTGTGGCTGCAAGGTATTTCCAAGGGCACCTCATGTTTACTGGATAGGCTGTGTGATCCTCACTGGGGTTTTCACTAGCCTGGATGTCACTTGGTCCCTTTTGTGTCTTACACATGAGTTGAGGCTAAAGCCTAGCAAGAGTGTGAGACCTTGAACTATGAACTAGTAGGCTGGGAGCAGCAGGTAGCATTAGTTCTTGACCTTCTGCTACCTTATGCTTCATGTCTACTTCTGGAGCTTCAGTTGTGCCAGAGAGCAGGTAGGAGGACTTGTTGAGGACAGTCCCCAAGGTCATCCCATCCCTCCTGATCCTAGAAATTCTCTGAGGCCCCTCCTGCAGGATATACAGATGTCCTCAGGAATCAGGCCTCTGAGAGAAGTGGGTGGCCTCAGTCCCTAGATTGCTCTAGGAAGTCAGATTCATTCCAATCCCCCAGTATCATTTTTCCAATTCAGTCCTTGATCTGTAACCCAGAAGAGTCTGCAGACTTTGTCTCCAAACTCCCAAAGCTGAAAATACCAGAGATGTGGCAGGGTGGAGTCCCCACTGGGATCTAGAGCCACTATGGAGGAGACGGTCTAAGGAGAGGGTCTGCACCAAGCTCTCTCACTCCATACAGCCCTCTGTAACCTCTCGTAGAGTCACTGGAGGAACGGAACAACATTTTCTGTTCAGAGTAATGCCCAGAGCAAGGCCATCTGCTCAGGTTGGACAGCTAGCAAGAGGAAATCCAACATTAGAACTGGTTCTCTCAGAATGGACACGCTTTGTTTCAGGCCCCTCTGCCTCACTGTTACTGCAAGAGTAGAGACAGGGGTACCATCTTTACCTTAAGGAGCTGCCAATCTTGGTCACTGCATAAACTGTGCGCCAAGTGACTTCTGTCTTAGATTGGCTCTGAGCTGGGGTATCCAGAGAGGTGGTACATGCTTGCTGAGCCACCATGATGCTCATTCCATAGAGTTTTTTCTTAGTGGTTCTCAGAGAGAAGGTGACAGGTAGGTTGTCTATCAAGATTCAGCTGATAATCATCATCCCAGGGGTTCCAGGCCCCTGCCTCTGAAGGACTCCCTTTAGGTCAGAAGCAGAGTCCTAGGCCTGTTTCTGAGCAACATCGTGGTTCTCAGATGAGCTGGCTTGTGCATCCCTGTGTCTCCCTGTCCAGGAGTATAATGTGGCCCCCAACATGCTGCCGATGTCAGTGTCACTTGCAAGGTATAGACAATAAGATTCAGACAGAAGGAAGTGGCCATAGAGTTCAGCAGGTAGTGATATGCCACCCCAGGACTGGACAAGAGCTGTCAAGAGTCTCAAACAGCTGGCCTGGTGATCCCAGGTGCTCACCTAACACTGACAGACCAGTGTTTTGCTGTTCTCCATTTCAATCCTGTCAGTTTAAGGTTCTCTGGGTCTGTCCTAATTTTGAATCATCTTGGATCCTGGCTGGGCTTTTGGCTCCAGGTTGTGCCTGGTTGTCTCCTGTGGATATTTTTGGTAAAGGTTCTCACCTCCTCCTAGACAGGAACAAAGATCAGGTCATGATAGAAATGCCTGCCTCAGGAGCCCAGGCAAGAGCTGTGAGGGAAAACTCTTGTTCGCACTACCAAAGAGCCAAAGGCCAGGATCCCATCAGCCCTTTTGTCAAGTTGAGGAGGTAGATAGTCAGGCCAGGGTGTTTTCTCGGGATGTCTGCAAGTCAGCGTTCATCCTGGGTGAGTTCCAGGTGGGTTCTAGGAAGTTCAATGCTAGCTCCTGTGTCCACTTGACACCCTCTTTGCTGACTTTTATTTTTTGGAGTCCCTGTCACTGCCATAGACTTGAACCCAGCTAGAGGTGACTGCCAACAAGTGTGTGAGACCTGAAAAAGAGATGAGAACTAACAAGATGGGTGTCTATGACAGTGGTGCCATGCCCCGCATGATCATAATGTTGTGTGCTCCTTATAGGGTGGCTGCTGTAACTGCTGCTACCCTTGGCCTCCTCCTGGGGCTCAGAAATCTTGCACAGAAGCACACAGCAGGGAGGGAGATGATCAAGGACCCTTGTGGGTGGCTTGAAAGGTTCCCCTTGGTTGAGGAGTGCTTTACATAGACCCTGACAAGTATCACCTGGGTTGTCCCAGGGAATATTTAAGGACATGGAGGGGTTGGGCAGAGCCCAGTTCTACTGTGGGTGGGGGTAGAGTGGGCCTGTCAGGCCTGGCCCAGGGTGCAGCTCCTAGTTCCTACTCCATAAAGACATTGCTAGCGTGGTGTCTGTTAGCTGAGGCCTGGAATGATGCCAGCCCTGCAGATTCTGACTCAGGGAGAGGACTGCAGCCCTTGATATTCTAAAGCCATATGGGAAGAGGAGAAAGTTCTGGAGTGTTGGCAGTGCTCAGCTTGCAGAGGTTTCTGTACCCAAGCCTCCTTGTAAAACCTTCTCAGGGCCTGACAACATGTTGGGAAATGAGTTTCCTCCTGTACCATGCTTACATGTGAAGCATGGTCAGATGCACTCCCCATCCTAGCTCCCATGTTGCATTTGGCCAGATCTTGCAGTGAACCCACTCCTTCTGAGAGCTAAAACTACCCATACACAGCCTTTATACATTATAGGTACATGTAATTACAGGTGTGAACATGCACATGTGATCATTGAATGCATGTGTTATAGACAGTGTAAACTATTACATTTATTTATTCATCTACACATGAAAAATTAAAAGCCCCAACGCCAAAACAAGAGTCCTTTGCCTCCTCTGTAATGGGGTCCGCCCAGTGTGGTCTTCAGGCTCCCATATATAGGGGACGTCTGCCTTTTCTCCTTCTGTCCTCAGAATGACATGTGATGCCCTGCACCCCCTCTCCATAATGCAGACCCCACTCTCCATAGCTCCCGACCACTACTGGCTTAGCAGGAAATGGACGCAGCACTTTCAGCCTTAGATCTTTGCCTGTGTGGAGAGTCAAGGGGTTGGAGCCCTGCTCATTTGCTCCTCTGTTTATTCATTCTTCACTTGCTTACCTGTCCCACAAGCATTTACTGAGTATCTGCTCTATGCCCTCTGCTGCTGAGCCAGCAGGAGCCAGTCTGCCCTCTTCTCCTCTCTGCATAGCAGATAAATGTGTAAGCCACTGAATCATGCCCTGTCATGACTGAGAGAGGGGTCACAGGTCCCACAGGTAGATAGCTGCATTTTCTAGCTATTTCTTAAAAAAGAAAAAAAAAAAAAAAAAGAAAGAAAAAGAAGAGATTTAGAACGTGCTTCTGAGTGACAATTACCCATCCCTCACTTGCAGTCTCATGGGTACTCTAATACAGGTATTATCCTGATTCCCAGGAGGCCAGGTGATTTATAGATCTCTATTCCTGCCATAGGGACCTCATGGTAGGTGCTAAATAAGGAAAAACCAGAGCATGGCAGGCCTAGGGGCCAGAGCCTTCCCAGAAGTGCCTACTCCCGAGGAAGCCCAGACTCAGAATCATTTGCTGAGACCAATTATGAAGCAAGAAGAACAATGTGTGGCCTGGTTGGCAGCTCACACAGCAGCTTGAAGGAGGGAATAACTTCCTCTACTCATCCAGGAAAAGCTCAGCTTATTGTTTTCTCTCCTCACATCCCAGCCATGCCGAGCTCTGTTGCACGAAGGGTGATGAATTTATGCTTGCGTGATATTTATTACAACCTCATACCTACCACCGGGGTTCCTAGCCAACCCCAGGTTACTGGTGAATTTCGTGGAACTGAGATTAACCACCCCACCCCAGAGAAGCCATGTTTCTTGGTGGCTGGTAAATGTATGCATTCCAGTTGATGGTCTGCAATGTTGGGTACCATTCCCATAATTACCATCAGTACCTCTGCAGCTCCAGGTGAAAGCCATCAGCTGGACTCTGTTCTTCATCTCATGCATGTGGGGATTCCTATGAGCAGCAAGTCTGTAAGTGCAGAACCAGAGCTAAAGAAGACAGTGGGCACTGATGCGGAATTCACTGCTTGCTTGGCATTCTGCAAGAAGTTTGCTATACAGTGAAAAATGGCAGACCTTGGCATGGTGGAGTCAGGGGGTCCTACCTAAGGGACAGTCTCTGTTTCCTAGCACCTTGCAAGGCAGACCCTCCAAGAACATCTGAGGAAAGCATCACCAAAAGCCATCACCCCATTCCTGGACACAGTCCAGCCAGCTTCCTCCAGGCAACCATGCTACTTGCAGCCTAATGACTCTCCGTCTCCTTTGGGTGGCAGCTCAGTTAACAATGAAGTCATTCTGTGCAGCCACCACATATGTGCTGAAGATCATCAAGTGTAAATATTACCAACAAAGTCCACAGGAAGTCCTTTCACTTCCTGACTAATTTCCTCACCGAGCATTCCCGCTTGGCTGCACAGTACTCTGCTGACTTTTCAAGCTGCATCTGTGCGTCCACATCATCCCTCTGCCTAGACTTTCTCTGCAGGACCAGTAACTGTGCACGGCTGGACCAGAGCCCTGCCTCCTAGGACACAGTATTTTACAGGAAAGCGGCCACTCATGTGTCACCCTTACATGGTGGTGTCTGGAGCAGAGGCAGAGGAAAGGGCAGGGGCATCTGTGGGCAAGCTGAGCTCCTGAGTTCCTGCTGAAAGCAGGCTAGGTGTGTGAGAAGAGGAGGAGTCAGGGAAGCACAGTTGCTTTGGTTTGAGTAAGGTCAGGTTCAGACGCTGTGTGAGGTTCCCTGGCCATGGTGCAGTGCTTCTGCTTACATGGGGCTTTGTTTGTGTTTCTCATCAGAGTTTATCAATTCCCACTCAAGTTCCTCTACCATCCAAGAGACCAGGTTCTGGAGAGGCACCAGACAAGTATCCAGGACACCATCACCTGGCTGGGGCTAAGTCAATGGGCATTTTGCATTTTCCTCCATCATTTCTTCCCCTGGAAGTCCCTCATGGAGGCCTGTGGGCGGAGAGCTGTAAATTGTCTCCCAACATTATCGATTTCGAACTCAATTTTGCAGGATGGCTCTGGGCACGTGATAAACCCTTCATAAGAAAGATAGAGCCCATAGCTGGATGGCTGGACGGACTGATGCACAGTTGAGCGGATGGGTGAACAGTTGGGTAGGCAGAGCCAAAAGAATAGCCGTGCAGTGACTAGTAAAGGTGTGGATGGCAGTGTGCCCTGCAGACCGATCCACAGACATAGCAAAGAGTCTTCCTAAACCAGCAGCTTATACAACGCAGGCTTGTCACATACGTTGGTGTGTCACTCTTTCTTGTGGTGAAAGGTGACTCGGTTTGTTTAGGACAAAGGTGATACAGAACTACATAGAAGTCACTGGGAGGGAGCTCCTGTCTCTCTGAGGGACACTGATTTGAGACTAAGTGGGAAGAGTCAAAGCACTGGGTCAGGAGTGTGGGGTTATAGTGGTGACTGGCTAAGTCACCTGAATAGCCAAGGGGGCTAGTGCAGAACTGGGCAGTGACTGAGGTAAAGCATGGAAGAGGACAGAGTGCTTTCCTAGCATGTGTGAGGCCCTGGGTTCAAGCCCCAGCACCATAGTTAATCATCGTCATCGTCATCATCATCGTCTTCGTCATCATCATCTTCATTGCTAGTAATCACCACTGTGATGGACACTCAATACCAGTGATGCCCATTTTTGAACATCATAAACCGACACTGTTATCTCCAAAGTTCACATTCATGAGCAGATGAGATGGAATTAGGAAAAAAAAATTAAAAACCCCTCTTAAGTAAGTTTATGATTTTCTTCAGCCACTATCGCAGCTGTCCATAGCTATCTACAGCCTGTGAGTCATCAGCTGACACCTGAATGCTGCTGCTGGCTTAAGCCTCAGGGGTTGTAGAGTCTGCTCACTGATGTACATGTTCTCAGCCCTCTGTCCTAAGCCTCAGGGGTTCTAGAGTCTTCTTCACTCATGGTCATCTTCTCAGAGTTCTGTCCTCATTTGCTACATGTAGCTGATGAGAATGCAGGTGCCAGATCATTTGAGTGACAGCTTGGTCTCCAAAGAGGATGGGGAGGGCCTCCGGTGTCATTGGGATCTGGTTTAACTAACAGGAAAGAGCAGAAAGGTTCTAGGAGGACCATGAAAATGAGAGCATCAGGCCATCTTCTGGACAAGGTCCCAGAACCTCCAGGAGAATGGACATTGGTGCCAAACCAGAGCAAAGCAAGCTGGAACAGCAGATGGCTGAGATATGTCCCAACAGGATGACCCAGAGAAGCCTCCTCACCCCCGGCCTGTTTTTACTCTCTGGAAGGAACCTGATGGTTCTGCCTCAGGGACTGGAGATTTATCAAAGAAGAGGCCACAGGGCATGTAGCTTAGCTCCAGAAATGTTCATGGTATTCCCCCCCCCAATGATATTTATTGAATATGCACACGCCTGGATATAACCCAGAACACATGCTTGACTCACCAAACAATTGTAGACAAACCCATCCATGGTAAACAGTCATTCTGTATCCCCTGATGTCTCAGAAATTCCTGTTGTTATGATAGGGAACACAATGCAGCCCTGAAGCAGAGGGGAGCTGTAGCTCTAACTCTTCCAGGGAAGAGCTGCATGGTCCAGAGTCCAAGAAGCCAACTAGCATCATCATGTGACTTAGGCTGGGGACCCATCAGGACTCTGAAGCAGGAAGCCTCAGGTTGTCCACCGTGAACTGACCATGCAGAAGCCTTCAAGACTGGTTCACTCAACTCCTGACTTCTACAGGACACTGTGTACCAAACAGATCTGCCTCTGGGTTTGCCCGCACAGTCTGTCTAGACAGTAAACCCGCAATGGAGCTTTGGCTTTTGAAGTGACATCACCTAGCATCAGAAAAACCAACAAGCCACCAGGGGAAGCTGCCAAGGCGAAACAGAGAGGAAACAATGCTCTCAGACTCAAGCATGAGGTACACAGCTCCGGCACATCTTTTAAGCACTGTGATTCATTAAAGTATATAGGTTTCTATTTCAGGGTCTGGGAAATAACCATGTATGTGCATATTTACACAGAGAGCAGTAGCTATACATTTGTACGCTGTAGTGATCCAACTTGAGTTCTATGCATGAAGAGATTTTTTTGCATATATGTTTATATACAATAACAGATCTGTGCATGTTCCTTAGAGCCTACCCTGGTTCACATTACAGAATGATGGACTGTCTCCTGGATTGTTTATGGCTACTATCAGCCCCTTTCCACATTCTCTGTCTCTGTCTGTCTCTCTGTCTCTCTGTCTTACTCTTTCTCTCTCTCTCTCTGGGGAAGGAAAAGCTCTCTCATGCACATATATGTTATATTGGCCTTCTGTAATAAGCATTATGCATTTCAGAATGAGGATCAGTGAATGATGCTTTCTTTGCAGGATGCTTGGAAGCTTGCAAAGGAGTGAACAAGGTATCAGTCCCTTGGATGAGCTAGCTATAGCTGCTGACAGGCCCTGCAGGCTCAGCCGTTGGGCTGTAAACCATCACCCACCATGATTCCTCTCCTGCTCTCCTGCACTGTTTTGCTACTCCAAGTCTTCTAAGATAGCCATTCAGAATGAGTATCATCTAAGACGGACAGTCACACCCTTAGGTATGGCCTGGGTAAGGGACCAGAAACCATTCACCAGACTCAAGTCCAGGTTCCTGGGATCCCAGAGCCCTGCTCACTGGTACAGGGCACACCTTGTCCTGGGAGATGTCTAATGTACTCCTGCCATCTCCAGCCACTCCTTTGGGAGGAAGGTGCTCTCCGTCTTTCCATTGAACCTTAGACAGGGTTGGCTCTTCCTTCCCATCTTCTTGACCTGATGCTTCCAGGAGTCCAAGTATGTTTGCACGTTAACTTCATTCTGAAATGCCTCCACTCCTTACTCAGAGTGTGTGGGTATGCATACGTCTTTCCAATTCATTGTCAGCTCACAGTCTTTGGAGGACACATGGGTATTACTGTCTCAGGAACTTCACCTTGCTTCCCCACTTTGTGTCCAGCAGGCCAGTGTTCAGTTTTCTTGCTCTAACACTTGGTTCTAGAAGTCCTTTGTTCTGCCAATTCCTGGTTTTGCACTCTCCGTCCTTCTCCATTCTTTCTGCATGTCAGGGTCCCATGGGGCTAGAAGCCACACACCCAGATCTTGGCTCACAGCTTCCTTGTGATAAACATCATTGAACAAGTGACCAAAGGAAAGCATATTCTGATTGACTGGCACAGACAGCTTCCATAGCTTGCTAATGACTTTGGGTGATAAAGAGGGCTATTGATCTGAAGTGACATTGATTGGACAGACCACCCAGATGACTGGACTCCTGCTCCAGGCTGCTTACTCTGTCTCATACAGAGTGGCCAATGGACACAGCACTGTAGCAGCAGCAGAAACTGATGGGCAATAAGAAGGTGCTTCCTGGGGTGCAGTTTGTTGCTCACCTGTGAGACCATTTGCTGCTGTGGTCACTGGGAAGCTTCTGATATGGCTAGAATAGTGTTTGCTGACACAGACTAACAGGCTCAGCAAAGTACTTACTTTCAGAGCCTGTCAAGACAAGTGTTTATCTAAGTAGTTTGCAAATACCTATCTTCATTTGTTTATTCCCTCAAATAATACATTCACCGTATTTGGCTGGTTTTTGATGTGTTCATGCCATCCCACCAGACTCTATTTGGTGAGTTCTACAGATTGTCATGGGCTAGCTGGAGCCTGGGACTGGGCCATTGATATGAGACAGCAGACAGAGCATTCTCTTGGCTTCCACCCTCCTGCCTTGCTGCTGCCTTTGGAGGCAGAACAAAGAACTCAATTCAATTTAGGATTGAGTCTCATATTCTCTTTAGTAGGGAGCCTGAGCCCAGGCCAGTCATCAGTTCTTCAGAACCCTTGATAACCTGGCACTCATTGAGCCAGACTGCCTCCTGTAGTTGTGGATTTCTGAGCCCCACCTTCTCTGAGCATTCGTTACTGTCCTCCTGAAGTTTGAGCCCCACACCTCAGCTACTTTCTGGTGGCCTATCTGTTGCTGTTTTGCCTGTCTCACCCCTGACCCCCTTGCCCTCTCCTCTCTTCAGTCTCTCACCTGTAGCCTGCTGCTTCCTCAGTTACCATTTCCTCCCTCATTCCTTGTCTGTCTCTTTGGGATCCCATGGGGCAGGAAGGCACTCACCCAGATCCTGGTTCACAGAGGTCCTGTAGCAGGATGGTGTCTCCTGTTGCCATCCTAGCAGGAAGCTTTCCCAGATGCCCCAGTGCTTCCCAGACAGCACTGAGTCAAAGTCTCCTCAGCTGGAGACTTTCTGGCCTCATTTGCCAATCCAAGGATGGCTGTGGCTGCAAAGGCCACACCTTGTCTATTAGGGTTAGTTAGGTTTGGCTACAAGTAGCTGAAACTTCAAAATGACAGTGACTTCAGTAAAGTGCATAGGCCAGAGCTGGTGTGACCTGCCAAGTGCCAGAGTTCAGGACCTGTTCATGTCCTCTCTCCCACCAGAGCTGGTGTGACCTGCCAAGTGCCAGAGTTCAGGACCTGTTCATGTCCTCTCTGCCAGCATGGAGAGGCTCCTGGAGTCTGAGACACTGTGTAAACTAGGTGCCATCACGAAGCAGAGAAGGGGACATTTCCTACCAGGTCTAAGGGAACTTTCTGGCCCTTTACACCCATCCTCATCTTGTGTTCCATCGGCCCGAATGTAGCTGATGTGCTACACTGAACCTCGCTGATAGTCAGGAGGTGCAGGCTTTACTAACACAACCAACTAAATAGTGAGGTCCCATAACCTTATAGGAGGGATGTGGCCACCAGAAAGTCTGCCACTTGGCTGCACTTGCAAACTTTGATGGAGTGCCATCTTACTAACCAGAGCCTGGCAGGAATAGAGAGGAGCAAACAGGCAGGGTGCATCTTTATTCAGTCCCTGCTTGGGTTAGTTCTGGTCTTTCAGTCCTGCATCATCCTCCCTCAGCCCTGCCATGCAGGGAGAAAAAAAAAAGAGACCTAACCTGCCAGGCCACGTGACCAGCTCTCTTGTTCCATAGCACCACCCGCCTCAGCTCTCGTCAGCTGGAGAAGCTCAGTACTAACCAAAGCAAAATGTACCCATTGTGTAGCTGGCTAGAAAGCAAGCTGAAGGAGTCTGACCTGACAGCGAGAGGAATGCCAGGATGTATGGTAAGACTGGGGATGTACCAGGCCCTGGCCATTGGAAGCAGGCTGACAGCAGTGAGGAGCTGGGGCTTGTCCACCATACCTGGCCAGCAGCCTCCACAGCTACCTAGAGACCTGAGCATCTCTGTAACCTAGACGGTGGCTTGGAAAAATCAGGGGAAAGCCTTCATGGGGTGAATGAGAAAGCTTTGCCTTTTGCAAATGGTAGGATAATCTCTTCTCTTGGGACCATCCTCCAGAGAACTTATTCTGATCTGCACTGAAGCCTGGGGAGAGTACAGCTCCCCCCTTCCCCCCTTCCATACTTAACTTCAAGTGTGAGATGTAGGGAGTTTGTGTGGTTAGTGTGCAAATGAACAGACCAGAGCAGCCCTCCCCTACTCATCCCACAGGGATTTGCAACGTGCAAACTGTGCCCCCTTCCCCCCCCCCCCCCGGTTTGGTGATGTAATTTTTTTTATCATGTCTTGCCTTTCTAGAAAATTAATGGCCCCTCTATTTTTCATAGAGAGAACAATGAAGGAGCGTCATGATAAGGTGGAAATGCTCCATCGTTCCCTCTCATCCGATGACATGTTTAAAGCTCAATTATTTTAGGTGGGGAGGAGGTGGGGGGAGCAGCCAGGCTGGGCCATCCCTCTCTACCCAGGCTGCAGGGAGACTGGCAGCATTGTCCTGTGGAATGGCCACGGCAACCAGATGCAACAACCATTGCCATACTTTGCAAATGAGGAAAAGAAGTCTGGGAGAGGCTGTGTTTTTTAGTCTGTGTGGTCTTTGGGTATGAAGCCTCTTATGTAAGAGGGACCCTTAGTCTCCAGAAGGTGGGCTGGGGGGCATGTCCCTCTGGGAAGGTGACCATGTGGAAAGCCCAACCATATCTTGTAGCATAGAGGAAAAGCAGGGCAGTGCCTGCAAGAGAAGAAGAAGGATTGGTGGGCATGTAGCGCAAGATTGCCTCTCCCTAGGGTGGATAAAAGACCATGTAGTGTACCAAGACCTACGGCCATTCTGAGCTCCCACTGTCTGGGGGCTCACCCACTGTAATACCAGAGGCTACAGTCAGAAGTGGGCCTCATTTGCCAAAGTAAAAGTAGCATTAGAGTGATGGTGCTCCAGGTGTAGGATTTCTTGGGGGAGTCCTCCCCCACACTCATTGGCTCAATGGCTCCTCCCATCTTTGAGCCAGCTGTGTGTAGTAGAGTCTTACTCTCTGGTACTGACCTCAGGCTTCTTCTCCAGTTGAGATCTCCTTAGGTAAAACCTGCTCTGAACCTGTTGTAAGATGTCTCTTACCTGTAAGGACTCTGCTGACTGTTTTAGGCACAGTTGGATAATTGTAGAACATCTCCACTTAAGTAAACCTTCCCAGATCAATCCTTCTTGTCCCTTGCCTATAGGTATAGATGACCTTCAACCCCGCCAGCCCTTGTCCTTGCCCGTTTGTGACAGGAGTACATATTACAGGCTCTGTGTGTCCAGCTACATCTCTGTGCCCACCACATCTACTAAGGTGCTCAGTTTATCTGAGGCACAAATAGCCTCATCAGAGATTTACTTTCCTGAGGCTATAGGAACCCTCAATCCGTATAGCAGGCCCAGGCCCAGGCCCAGCCTCACTACCTTCTATCTCTGATGTTTTTCCGAATACACTCAGATACCCTCAGTGTGTCCCAAGTGTCTTCCCCAGTTCCATGCGTGCTGAGTGTCCACCATGGGCTGAGCATGATGCTGGAGGTTAGGAATGAGCAAAGCAGAATGGTCCCTCACCTCAACTCTGATTTCCAGACCCCAGCAGAGCAGATGCTTGACTGGTCACATTTGCCAGAAGCACCTGGCATGGCCAGCTCATCCCTGGGCTTCAACTTCTTCCTCTAGGGAATGAAAATCCTCAGAGCCCCTTCCTTGGAAGGGGAATATAATAAGTAAGAGTTGGCCTGGGGCTTGATGGGGAATCCTCTTTGTACCAGTAAGTGCTGGAGTGAAGGAGGCAACCAGTGGGTCAAGAACTCTGCAAACAAATACTGGACAGAACAGACAAGCTGCAGGGCCTGGATGGTGGCTGCATGCCTCTGTGCTGTGCTGTGCCATGCCATGCTGTGTAGTGCAGGACACTGGCTCCACATCTCCTTTCCTTGGAAATCATGCCCTTAATCCTGAATCTCTAACTTGCTCCTTCTTCTTATCCAGAAGCCATGACCACTGGCTAGGTCAAGAAGGTATGAAGAAAATGTTGTTTACTTTATGGGCATGCTGGAGAACCCACTGACTGTTTATTTGTAGGACTTCTGTGGAGCTATTGCCTGTGGGGGTGTCTGTGTGGTTCCAAGCCACATCTTCCATGACAGAAGAGTGACAGATAAGGCTTATTTTTCCCTTACTAAGGCTTAACGTTCACTTTGAACACCAGGTGTGGAGGCTTAGATGCAGGCTTGTGCTTGGGACAAGGTTGAACAGTAGAGAGAATTATAAAACAAGGTTATATGGATAGGAAGCTTCAGGCTTCTGGGCTATCCTTCCAAAGGCAGGGGCAGGAGATAAGCCCTGCAGCTATATAGAAGCAGCAGTTCCACAGGCAGTGACGTCAGCTCTCCCAGCAGCCTTCAAGAGAGGGGCTGCAAACTTGCCAGATGATACCTGAACAGCCTCTTAAAAATACAGCTGGGGTGTGTGGTTGAACACATCACTAACTTGCTGCTAGGAGACCACCAGACAGTCCCTGATAGGGTGTCTGCACAGCCTCTCTGATGGCATGGTCAAGGTCCTCCAGAGGTCACGTTGTTGCCTCATCCACTCCTCCCAAGGGCCAAGACAGCTCCTGTGTGAATTCTTGACCCTTTCTAATACTTTCTTTCCCATGAAAGCCCCAACATGTGCATCTGAATCCATCCAGTCCCCAGCATGTGTTTGTTTCTGATGCTGGATAGATAGAGTCAGTTCTGCCGGACCTAGTGCAAAATGAGTCAGTAGGCACATCAAATTTAAGACAGAAGGCTCACTCCTATGATCCTCAGATCTTCCTCAGCATCCAAGCCAGCCACTAAAGCCCCAGGTCCCAGACCATATGCCATCAAGAGATGTGGCAGTAATGAGATCTACTTCAAGGTAAGTTGGACCTACTTTCCTGCTAGGCCATGGATGGAGGTCCTTGAGTAGACTCCACAGTTCACATGAATCTAATACAACCTTGTGTTTCTTCTGCTGCATATCAAAATACAAGGAAACCATAGCTTCTCCTACAATTTTGGTGACAGCCATTCTTGATCAAGGTATCAGTGGCTCACATGTTTTAGAGGGACCAGGGAGACTCCTACCTTGCTTCTTTTGGCTTCTGTTGGCTCTCAGTCCTTTGCATTCTTTAGCTAGTAGCTTCATCTTGAGCAGATCTTGTATGGGAAGGCATGTTTTAGTGACAGGGAAAGAGAGGAGGTAGGGGTGGAGGGAAGGGCCTCAAATGAAGAATCTGAGTCTACTCAAAGTAACAGAAAATATGTGAGTATGAAAGGTGAGCTTGTGAAAAGTGGCATGTCCTCTGGGAAGCAATGGCTCTGACAGCTAGCCTTGTACTGTTTGTTGTTTTTTTGTATGTGTATGTGTGCATAAGTACATGTGTGGGTTCATATGTATGCAATATATGCTTGTCCTTGGGCATGCCAGAGGTCAACTTTGAGTGCCATTCTCCAAGCACTGTCTACCCTTTTTACACTTGGAGTATACGCACACACTATCTTGCCCAGATTTATTTTCCAGTATGGATTCTAGGAAGTCTAATCTAATACATGCTTATAAGACTTGTAATTGACTGGCTGAGTCATTTCCCTAGCCCTAGACTCACTCCTCTTCAGTGTGATCAGAACTCTCCTTCACAATCCAGGCATGGTGACACATACCTGTAATCCTGGAAACTGGGAGACTGAGGCAGAAGGATTGCAAGCTCAAAGCCAGCCTGGGCTAAAGGAATAGTCCTTCCTGCGTGTCTCTGCCTGCCTCACTTAGCCCAGAGATCCAGTACCACTGCACAGTCTCATCCTCTGTGTGGCATGCTTCACATGGTAGCTCAACTGTTCATGTGAGCATCTGGGTGCAAACAAGGATACATGATGTTAGGACCTTGAACTTTATCAATTGGATGACTCAGATCAGCCGTGTCCCCTCTGGTTTTGCCGCACAGGGAAGACATTGCAGGGAGGATGGATGTCAGGGCTGAATTACAGAGAGCAGTAAGAAAGAAAGCCAGGAGATAGTGGTAGGGTATGGATTCAGTTGTGACTCCCTAGGGTATGAGCAAAGCTGGTTTGTATTTCCCTGACCCCACACCGATTGAAACCCTGAGAACAAGTGAACCAGGGAGACACAGGGTTCTGTGAGGGATACGATTATCTGGCCACATCTCAGCTAGAGGTTGTAAAAAAAGCCAAGGCTTAGAGCCTCATGGGAAGAGCTCGGGAAAATGCCATTTGTGGAGCTGGCACTCCAAGGGTTCCTATATCTCACTGCTGCACTCACAAAAAGTGTACTTGCTTCCAACCACAGGTTTAGAGAAGTCAGATGGCTCACCCAAGGCTACCCCTTGCCTAGCATAGGACCTGCTGCTAGTCAAAGACTGGCTCATAGCTCCACACCTTGGTTCCTCTAGACTCATGAGGAGCTCTCTTACCTCAGAGGACAGTTCCTGGTGGCTAGAGGTGCTGGGTGAGCGCAAATGCACTTCAGGAGTCAGGAAAGCACTGACCAGCACCAAGTGCCAAGCTTCGAGACCATCATCACCTCTGTCTTGGCTTTATGGTATTCGGGCCTTGGCATATCAACTGGTTCCCCAGAGAATTTAGTTTCTGGGTTCCCAGTACTGCCTCTGGATGCATAGGATTGAAAAGCAGCCTGCTAGATGGGCAGGAATTGACACAAGAGTCCTTCAGCAAAAGGCAGGATCTAGGTACCCTGATGTTTCCTCTGTTACCCAAAGATAAATAGTAGCTAGGACTTCCTGGCCAAGGCCAAGGCAAGTCAGGGCCACTGTCACTTCAGACCTTGTAACAGAAGGGTTCTCAGCCAATCTGTCATCTTTAAGCAATACCTCAACACTCTGGCCCTAGCTGCACACAGCAGCGTGTCCCCATGGTATCCTAGCCCTAATCCTGCCCTTTCCTGAAGATCACAGTACACATCCCTTCTAAACTACATACCTGGAATGCACCCCAAATCCTTCAGTGTCCCCTGCTCCCACATCAGAATCTAAAGGACTCAACACACCCACAGACCTCATCACCAAGACTCTTCCCACATACCTATGCAGGTCCACTACCCTCCACCACCTATTCCTGCCCTGTTCTCCCTAACGAATCTACACCTTGTAGTCTCAGCTGGACAGCTCCTCCTCTAGGGAGGCTTTACCCTGCCACCATCTCAGGTGCTTACATTTGTCTCTCCCTGTCCTCCTGCTTAGCGCTTGCTTTGTGACACACTTAAATGCATTTTATTTCCAGGTAGTCTCCAAACACTGTCATTGGTCATGGTTCCTGCAGGAACCCCCAACCCCACCAAGCCAAGTTGTACAAACTAAGAGAGGACTGCAGGGAAGACGGAAGCTTTGGGATGTGTGGAGCAGGCAGGTGCTACCAAAGGACCCTGCCTGCTGGGTGTCATTTTCATTAGCTACTAAAACCACAGGAGAGAGATCTGAGTACCTAAGGCCTGCCCACCGGAGCCTGTCTGTGTCCTTTTGTGGGCCTGCAGGACTACGTGACGACAGACATATCAAGGTTATCTAGGAGGTCTTTCCGGCCTTGAGAGAGAGGATTCACCTCATGGAACATTATTTGCCCCATCAAAGATATTTTTTATGGCTATTTCTGACAGATGGTTCCTCTAAATGGAGCTTGATGTCCAGGGCTTGCCCAGGGGCTCTGACTCAATTTTCTTCTTCTTCGCTTCTCTCCTCTAGCTAGAGATCAAGGGGTTTTCCTCAGCAGTAGATGGATGTGCAGCAGGGGATCTGGGCTCTGCTTGCATGTGGTAAAGTCAGAGAGAGAGAGAGAGAGAGAGAGAGAGAGAGAGAGAGAGAGAGAGAGATATGGAGGGAGAGGGAGAGGGAGAGAGGGAGAGGAGGGAGAGGAGGGAGAGGGAGAAGGAGATGTGAGGGAGTGTTTGGGTGGCTTCTCCTCCATAAGGGGTATAGCCTCAGTCAGTGGGAACATCTACCCACCAATGTCGGGTATTTTCAAAGGATGAGTCAGCCCCCAGCAGCCTCTTGTTTAAAATGTTACCTCTGCTGGTATGCTTTTTCTGTCTTTGTCCAATCATTCCGGAGACACATCCAGTCTTGGACACTCAGTCTTTTATTCACTGGGCAAGCACTGAGCACTGAGAGTACATACTTGATGCTGGGCACCCTGTTAGGTTATAAAGCTTACTGTTCTGCTGTCATGGAGGTGACTCTCAAATGGGACATCTAGCTGGGCAGTATTCCTGACAGGGTAGACAGAGGGGTCCCTTGAGACCAGGGATGCCTGTGCCTTTTAACAAGTGAAGACCATGGGAAAGGAAGAGTCCCAGTTCAGTAGCCCAGCCTCCACCCACCTGGTTAGGGGAGTCAGAAGGCCCAGAATGGAGCCACAGAAGTGACTCATTCTTACAGTGATATCAGCCAGGTCAGCAGCAAACCTATTCTGTGTTCAAGGAACAAGGAGGGAAGGCAGAGACACCTCAGGGTAGCAAACACTGATACAAACACTGGCACACGGGTGTGATATTACCCAGAGCCAGTGAAGGGTGGAAGGTAAAAACCAGTGGCCTTCTAGCCTTATGGGATGCATGCTTTCAGACAATTTTTATGTTGTCTCCACCACACCTCATTTTCTCAGATTATGAATGTCTAAGAAATGAGTGCTGACATTCTTCTGTGGAACAGGAGCTGATGGCTGTTAGTTCCCAAGAACACAGTGAATCGCACTTCACCAAAGATGGGGATAGCTGACTCCCACCCTCAGAAGTGAAGGAAATGGCTACCAGACTCCATCTCACCTAGAAGACTCTCCTAGGTCAGAGACATCAGTCTGGGAACCAGGGATGATCTGGAGAGCTGGAGCCACCTAATATGCCTAAAGGCATGGCCAGAGGCATCACCAGGAGAACGTTTGTTGTGTAACAGCAGAATGGATATTGGTTATTATTCATTAGGTATTTGATTGTCACCCAATATACTTGCAGCAGCAGAGCAGTGCTGAATATATTGTCAGTGACAGACATGACAGCATGAAAGACATGCTCCCTAAGAAAGCTCTGTGGTGGCTCCACTGAGGGACAGAAGTGAGCTGATGTCGTTGACTCTGAAAGAAGAGTCATGGTGAGAGCATAGGGACAGGAAGGAACAATCCAGAATCCTCCTCAGCATCTGGGTTGAGTCCCTAAAATGTCAGGTATGTGTGGGAAAACATCAGGGAACAGCCAAGTGGACATGCTGTGGATGCCAGGATGCTTCTAGAGACAGGTCAACTCCCTGGACTGTGTGAGCCACATGGCAACTCTGGAGCTGCTAAGTAAAGGACACGTACTGGATTATTTCCCATGGGACGAACATCCTCACTGGCAAAATAGCCTCTGCTTAGGTTTATCCCTGGGCAGCTAAGGAGCCTAGTTAGGCTTGGGCTTGCAAAAATAGGAAACATTAGATGAAATACGGTGGTTAGTCAGGTGGATAAGATCCCCCACTCCTGCCACTACCAAGCAGCTGTGCACCCAGAGGCTGTGAGCAATGCACTTGTCCTGATAGTATAGACACTACATGTGTACGTCACACTGGTCACAGAGTCTGTACTTAGGCCATTGGCACTGTATAAGCCTTCTAGCTAGGCTGAGGGGGAGAATCTGAGGTTTAAGGTTCACAGTCTTTCCTGTCACATGCTTTCTGGTCCCTACACTGAGCAGCTTGACTACTGGCTCATGGTCTCATATTCAAGAGGTACTTGCGTCCAGGTGTGTGTGTGTGTGTGTGTGTGTGTGTGTGTGTGTGTGTCCATTCTTTCCAAGCCTTTCTAACCCCTTGGGGGATAGATGGTGGCCCAGTCTTAATAGTTTTCACCAGTACCATCAAACATGGACGTTTTTAAAAAGGATTATTTCCTTCTGTGTATGAAATACAGTCTCTCTAACTGGAAGCAGCCTCCTGAAAGAGTATGTGATTTTTTTTTTCTCATCACAAATGATATGTAAGCTAAGATTTCTCAGAGCCTGAGTCTCTCTGCTCATGGGGTTTCAAGAGCATGCTACAAACCACTTTTAGGGAGCAAAGCCTGTTTTCTCTCCTTTGTTGTTGGGAATCCTGATGAGATGCAAGCTGTCTGTTTGCCTTAGTTGCACACCTACACTTCTGTATGCCATGGCAGATGACTGGGAAAAACACAGGGGCAGACAGGAGCTACACAGACCTGGGCCTGGCCTTGTCCACTGCATCCTTAAACATGGCCTCAGCAGGCTGTCACTCTACTGCTGATTTCCTCCTGCATACCTATGTGGCCTCTGGCTGGACGAGGCTTGGGGGACAAGTAGTCAAGGCAAGAACATGGAGCCCTGCATGAACACAGAGATGAACATTCATTTGCCTGGTGGGGGGGCACTTCCATTTCTGAGTCTCCTGCTTCTGCGAAAAACATTGTGGTAGATGTGTGGCTTCGTGGAAGGGCAGTCGTAGGTGACCTTCCCCAAAACTGCACAAGGCAAGGCCACCTTGGTGGAGGTTTAAACCACTGGATAGTTCCCACAACTGTTTCCTACCCTGTTGTTCGTTTCTCAGCTCAGCCACTTCTGTGAGCTTTCCAGGGAGAGTTTTCTGTTTTTTAATCTTCAGCCTTCCCTCTCATGTCTCAGCAAACCAGTGAGGCTTAGAGTCTCTCCATTCTGCCCTGACAGCTCTTATCAATCTCCCCCTTAATTAAAGCAAGCAGCCTTGGCAG
This sequence comes from Rhynchomys soricoides, assembly GCA_019843965.1. Taxonomy (NCBI): domain Eukaryota; kingdom Metazoa; phylum Chordata; class Mammalia; order Rodentia; family Muridae; genus Rhynchomys; species Rhynchomys soricoides. The sequence goes on along the minus strand of JADRCH010000060.1, from coordinate 10,378,534 downwards.
CGGGTCTCCCCTGCATCATCTGGGATTGGTTTGCAGCAGCAGCCGCCATCAGCCTTTCTTCTGCCTCTACCATGTCCCCAGGGCTGTCAGCAAGGATGCCTCCTGGCTATAAGAATAGAATCTTAGAGGCAGAGATGGAGAGGCCATGGATGCACAGTACAGCTGGGTAGATGTGGAGATAGGAAGGAGGACTGAGCAAGCGCACGCACAATGGCCCCAGGCATGCAGCACTGGGGCTGAGACAGTGCGGGTGCTCTCACAGTCCTGAATCCTGAGCCAGGAAGGACCTTCCGGGCTCTGGGAATTCATTAACCAAATGGAGCGTTTGTACAGCCAATTTATAAAATAAATTAAAAGCAGCTCTAGTCAGCCAAAAGAGGTGAGGAATCCAGAGGAACTGGTCAAGTAGGGGAAATTTTGAGGGCGGCTGCAACCTCACTGCACCCCTCTTTATAACAGGTGCTATAGTCCAAGGCTCGATCAAGGAGGGGAGATCACATTCATGACCAGCAAAACCCAATAGACAGAAAGACCAAAATAGTGCTGCCCAGCTGCCAGGGCTTCTGCCGTTTCTTGCCTTTTCTGGGCTGTGGTTTTATGCCCTGAAACTAGTATGCAGGAACCCCTCAGATGTGAGTGAGTTTCCCTACCCTAGGAGCTTTGGCCACACCTATTAAAACAAACCTATTTAAAACAACAAAACAAGAACAGTCCACATCTAGGAAACTTGGGCAAACCAAGAACTTTGTAGCCTACTGGCCAAGTTCAGGTGGCTACAATAATTCCCAGGTGAGGCAGGTATCTTTGTGCCTCAGCTGCTAAGCTCTGAGACAGGGCTGTGATTGCCCCTCCCCCCTCAGTGGCACATTTGGTGTCCTAGGGAGTGAAGGAGTCTTAGACTCTTCCTGATATGGCCTTTTGGTCCTTGCAGGGTCTCCCTAAATAGCAGTTTACAGCTGTACGGTCTTCTAAAGTTTCTGCTATCAGAAGACTCAGGGTGCTAGGCTATCGAGGATAACCAGTCATTTCTAACTAAAGCCATTGCTTGGCTGAGCTTCTTAGGCCCGACCACCCCCTGCACTGATGACCAGCAGGACCTGGCACTGCTTACCCGATGTCAGTAGTAAGGGGACAGAGACACAGAACCATGCTGTCAACCCTCAGTGGGCTACAGAGTTCCCCTAAATTTTTAGAGGCCTTGATGGAAGCCAGAGTGGGATTCATGGCTTTGACACAGACAAGAACTTCAGGCCAAGCTGAAGACAAAGCAGAGATGAAAACTTTGTGAAAGCTATTTTTAATATAGACTGTAAGGACAATGGCTCGGCACACGTGGGAGCATTGGTGAATTCCAGAGAATCTCAGAAAGCAAGACACACCCAAGCATGTGTGTACCCAAGACACACCCAAGCATGTGTGCACCCAAGACACACACACCCAAGCATGTGGCCCCTCATGGGAGAGTCACAACTCTTTGTTCGAACATCAGCCATGTAGTTCATTCTGGTGGCATCTCAAATGTTTCTCTTTCTGTCTTGTGATGACTGAAGAAAGTGTGGTGGCTCTGTGGATGTGAAGCCAGTGGGGCTGCACAAGAGTCTTAGTGTGTCCCCTTTCCCTATAAATGGGGTTTCTCATGCGATTCCTACAAAAATTTCAGGGTTGTAGCTGGGAGGGAGGGGGGAGGCCCTAAGCAGTTGACTATGCTCCATTTCCTGACTCTCTGCTCTCTAGGGTCCCCAGCCAGACTCCAGGCAAAGGGGCTCGTTTGTCTTTCTATATTACCTCAATTTTTTCCTGTCTTTCCCTGCCATGACAGAACATCACTTAGTTCTCGACAACTGCCAGGTTGTGAAGGAGTCTTAGACTGTTTTTGATAATCTTAGTTTTCTCTCCATTTTACACCAGAGGCTTACAGGCTCCATGCCTTGCCCATGGCTGGAAGGCTAAGCAGCAATGTGACCTTAGGCCATTCCAAACTAGTGCCTGTGTCTCCCTCTGCCAAAGCACCTTCTCATGGATGTTGCTCATTTTTCTAATCCCAGTCATTCCTGACTGTCAATATGGCCTTGCTTCCCTCCTGATGTGGGGGGCGGGGTTTCATCCCTTCTCCCTACCCCCCTGTGACACAGAATGAAGCTGAGCTGAGTCGCCCTGAGTCGCACTGCTGGCAGGCATACCTTGCAGCTCTTCTCATGAGAAAGTCATACCTGCCAGCATCCATTCAGCTTTGTCTAGAAGGCCTTGTGATTCTACCAGTTGTGGTGTATCCTGTGGAGAGGATGCCCCTGGAGAAGGGAAGGACAGTGAGCTAGGCAGATATTATGTTTAGAGGAGGCCTAAGCATCAGCATCGTATGAGGAGGACTCTTCTTTAGTCTGCAGTACACATACCCTATCTACCTCTGAAGCCGTCTTAGGTACCATCGACAACTTCTAAGCCAACTGGTAGAGTAGGCGTACATTGGCAAGACACTACCACTGATAGGACTGTAAAGCTAGGAGAAACCAGGAGCCTCAGCCTTATGAAAGGTTCCCCTCTCAGTACTCCAAGGCTAAACTCATTTTTGCCTGGAGGGAAATCTACCACGAAGCTCATTCTTGCTGCCAGGATTCTAGTCCTGCAACTAAAGGGCTGAGGCTCTGGCCTTCCCATTGTCATCAGCTAGGGTCCTACCAGCTCCTAACAGCCACCTCATTGCCTAAATCCTTTGGTACCCTTGTCGACGGGTGGATCCTTCCCTGTGTTTCTCTTCTCTTTCATCAAAGAGAAGAGAATGATCTGCTCTTAAGGGTTGCCCTTGGGAAGCCATACAACCCCACCCGCCCTCCCACCCCACTCCTATGCCTACAGTATTATCATCCTTTGGCCAGTCAGTAAGCCCTAATTACAGGAGTCCTGTCTAGCATCCATCTTTACAAGTGTCCTACACCAGCGCCTCCCTAGTCATCTGAAATACTTCCACAGGAGTGACACCAGATTTAACTAGACTGTTTCCTTGGGGACTTTTCTGCCCAGAATTTTGAAATATTGGTCCAGTGTCCAACCCAACATTGGAAGCCCTCTTTGCTCACTCTGCCAGATGTTTCTCTACAGAAATGTCACACCTGCATTTAGCTACAAGCTTGTGGGCTTCAAGGGGCAAAGCTGGGTATAGGGCTTACAAGCTGCTGTCACCTGAATAGCACAGGCTTTCCCATCTCTGGTCAGCTGCTGCATTTTGAAAACAGGCTCTATGGAAAGGTCATCAAGTGCTGTCACGAAAACAGGACGGTCGAGGAATAAAGGGCTGTTCGCACTTCACTTAGAAAAACGTTATCTGGCTACCTCAGACTTGACCTGATGGGACCCATGTGTCCAGATTGTCCCAGAACTGCCTCGTCTTGGAAGTCTGAGGGTCAGAATACCTCACTCAGCTATATCCTGGAAGGGATGCTGGAGGTAGCAGAAATGATGGTCACTTGCCACGGGGACCTTGCAGAGTGAAGTGGGATATGGCAGAGATAGGTTAATGGTTACGTTTCACAGACAAAAAAGGAATAATGTATCACACACTCCAGAATAGCAAGTGATTCTCACAGGCCCACAGTACACAGAGCTTCCTCCCATAAGCAAGACACCTCCAGCAAGCAGTTGGGCCCACCTAGGCCTCAATTTCCCTTCTTCCAAGCCAGTAAGAGTGATGTTTTCCGTGCATGGAATGACAAATGAGATTGCATTTGAGGCTCCATCCAGTTCCTCACAGAGAAAAATACATAATTATCCCATACAATTGAGGCAGTTGGTGTGTGTGTGCATAGTTTCGTATGTAAACTGCAGTGTGTGTGTGCACGTTATGTAAAACTGCAGTGTGTGTGCACGTTATGTAAAACTGCAGTGTGTGTGCACGTTATGTAAAACTGCAGTGTGTGTGCACGTTATGTATAAGCTGTGGTGCTCCCCATGGCCTGTTAGAATTAGGTATTAAGAGAATTCATTAATGGCTAGAAAAGCCACCCCCCTTGTCCCCAGGTGCTTGTCTAAGACCAGACACTCACAACACAGTAGACTAACAAAAGTCTGTGTAGAGCATGGGCAGCCATCTACTACCTTGAACATATACCTGCATCACAGTCTTTGAACGGGTACTTCCAGAGGCTCAATTCCCAGCTCATGTCAGCTGTGGGCTTTTGAAATGGGATGAGAGCTCCTGCCTTTTAGAGTTGCTTCAAGCACTAAATGCACACTAGGCTTTCAACACAGGCCTGTCACAGGGTAAATGGGCAATCAGCATGGCTGGCGACATGACTAGTAGTGTCCACTCTGCCACCGTTAGTCAGCCCTGACCTTTCAGTCCCCACCTGGAGTTGTGTCTGTTGGAGAACTGGGTGCTACGGATATACTCTGGGGCTGTGATTGCCTGTCCCTTGCCTGTGGCACACAGCTTAAAGAGTATAGGGAGCTGGAGACCCTGCCCATGGCTGGAGGTAACTGGCCTCTAGAGTGGGTGTGGTGGCCAGAGAGGATATTGGGCCCTTGGGTGACAGCGTGGCTAGACCTGTACTTGGCACTGGCTGGGGCAGCTCCTTCTTGGGGTCTGAGCATGTGTTTATACATATGTTCTGTATTATATGCTGAGCCAAGTACCTCCTGGATTCACAAATTGAAGTTCTTCCCACCTCTAAACCCTAGAAAGCTTCTGTATCTAGATACAGCCATAGATTGAGGTCACAAGGGTAGACCATAATCCAATATGATTAGTGTACTCCTAAGAAGACATTTGTGTGGGGGCTGCTGAGATGGCTCAGCTGGCAAAATTGCTTCCCTGAGTTCAATTTCTGGAACCCACGTAAAGCTAAAGGAGAGAAATGATTCCACAGTTTTTTCTGATCTCTGTACATACTATGGATAGACATACCTACACCCCATGCATATCATAGATGATAATCATAAAACGCTTTTAAATTCTAAAAGAAGAAATTTGGATATACATCTTTACAGAGGGAAGATCCTGTGAAGATGTAACAGAAAGGCCTCCGACAAAACCAGCCTCCTGTTGATCCCTTCATCAGAGACTTTCAGCCTCTGGAAGGAGATTCTGTGAAATCACATAGTTTATGATACTTTTTTGTGGTCATCCTGGCAAACTGACTGTGTGTTATATGGGCGGTGGTGGTAGGGCATGTGTGTGTGTGTGTGTGTGTGTGTGTGTGTGTGTGTTGTGGGGTGGTAGGTGGTGGTACTGTATGTGTTAATGTGTGAAGTGAAGGTTGCTTAATGTCCTCAGGATACTAAGGGACCATTTCTATTTCTAACTAAGTCCCAGCACAGCCGTGTTTGTAGCCACTCATGCCCATCTCCTCTCACTCTTCCCCTTGCCACTTACCCGCCTCCTGTGCACCCAGAGTGACAAGTTCTCTCCTGTGTGGCAATGAGAAACGCATAGTGTTTTAGTTCAGATCCAACTGGATTACAACCCCATCTGTCAATCAAGAGACTTGTCTTCGTGGCCAGCCACATAATCTCCCTCTGCTTGGGTCTCCTGGCTGCTGAATTGGGATGCTCAGATGACTTCCTTTGTGTGTCCTGAAGCCTGTTGGGAGGCTGAGAGAGCATGTTAGTTGGCCAGCCACACACCCTGCAGCCAGATAACCATTAGGCCTTTGTCCTAGTTCATGAACCAGGCAATAAAGCAGCTATGTCCACTCTTTGCATATTTGTATTCAGAGTCACAACTTCACATGCACAGATGCTAATCAGGCCTCTGTGCCACAGTGTAGGGACAGGTGTCTGCCTCTCCTTCAATCCTTTTCACAGAACCTGCCGGGAACCACAGTCCTGATGCCTGCAGGCCTGTTGAAGCATCACCCCTGGATAGCAGCCCATTTTTTAGCCACAGCAGCCCACACATGTCCACATGCAAAGAAACCTGTGTGCGTGGTAGCCTCCTGGTGGAGTGATGGAGAAAGGCTACAGACTGCAGCTCCAGGCAGGGAATTCCGTGTGGTTGGTTATGGCCTGTGCCAGTGGTAGCTGCCCTGTGGCTTTCCCATCATGCCCTGCACACATGATGACTACGAGAAGTCAGCACAAGGGCAGCTTTAAAAACTGGTGTGTGTGTAGACCCAGTGGCAGTGAGCATCCTGGAGTGTTTGCACATTCTCTGTGTTTATACATTCTCATGCTGTAGTCCCTAAAACTGCATCATGCTCAGACCAAAGACACTGTCTATGCAGATGAGGATACCTACAGTGTTATCTCCATGCTGATCTGTAGGTAATCACACAGAGGATGTAGAGGGGGAGATGGGAATGTCTTTTATAAATGTTGCTCATACTACAGCAAAATACAGATGATTTACTCCCGATAATCAATTCTGGCTTTCCCACTTTTGGGATGGCACATGGTAAGCTGCCTTAAGTAGAAAGCCTATCTTCAATTTTTAATTTGGACCCTTCCTGGCCAGCAGTGTGTGGTGACACCCTCTCAATGCTTGGCATACTGTGATGGTTGGCTACAAAGTCAGCTCAGGCTGTGAGAGGAACGGCTGAAATGGCAGACCTGAGTAGCTGGGCTTTGATGCTGGGTAGAGTGAGTATGTTCAATGCATTTCTGACTTACAATGGCTGGGCCAGGAAGGAGCCTCATCCGAGATCCAGTTTGCTAGTATTTGTGTGTGCACTGATGATCTGTTACTTAGTGCTTCCTTCCTGGGGTTCAGACTGTAGGCCGTGGGTAGCAGAAGGGCCAGCAGCATGATCCTCAGGTGTCAAGGACAGACAGTTCTCAGAAGCTAGACAGACCAGGCAGGGTTCCTTCAAGTTACTCATTGGCCTGCAATTTCACAGAGACAAAATGCTGTGGTTAATTGACCTCCTAGGTCTGTCCTTAATAGAAGTTTCAGACTAGTGTCAGACACCTAGGGCATCTCAGTGAAAGGTATCCCTCGTATGTCTTAGATCCAGGTCAACAGACCCCAGTGACCTCCTTCAAAGGAGCATTTCTAATTTGCTCACCATTTTTTTTTTTTTTTTAGTGGAGCCTGGCCTTTCATCCACTTGGTAGAAAATGTGAACAATTATCTTTAATTGACTGCCATCAGTGGGCCTTGAGCCACAGTATTGCCCTTTTTTCAGGACAATGGGTAATGCCATCTCCTAGATTAGCTGTGGGGCAAGAGACTAAAGAGCTCACAAAAGAGCCTGGTAGGGGAAGGTAGGAGAAAGCAGCTACCACGTGGTACAGTGGATGTTCTGTTCTGGGCCAATTCAGAGCAGAGTCCAGAGCAGTGTGTGCCAGCCACTGCCTGGCAGGTAACTGTCATGTGGGCACACGGAGTGCCAGGTACTGGGGAAAAGCAGGAGAGGGAGGAACACAGCACTCCATCACAGCTGCCAGATGAAACACCTCAGCAACTCACAGCTTCCCAGACCTTATATCAGTCAAATAGAGGTGACCAGTTCTCAGGTGCACACCCCAGCTGGTAGCAGGCCTGGCTTCAACGATGGAACTGTTGGGTCTGCTCAGTGTGCTCATAACCTGAGATCCAGGGAAGACAGTGGTAGCCTCTACAGCTGCCCCCTCAGCTCCTCACTGAATATTACCTGCTCTTAGGGCTCCATATTGTATATGCTAGCTCTCACCCTTACACCACACTTAAACAGGGATTCCCCCTCTCTCTTAGCTTTCCCTTGTCCATCTTAAAGGGACAATAAGGATGTCAGGTGACTGCATAATTTACCCTAAGGTTATTCAACTGCAAGGGAAAAATTATCTGTGACCTTTGACCTGGACCTTTAAATCCATATTGATGAGGCTCAGACTAGGTGGCATCAAGACTGGAATTCTGAGCTAAGTGCTCTGACACGTGACTTCGAGGGTCCCTTCAAGCCCCTCCCACTTTTCCTCTCTTAGAGTAGGAACCTCTTTGGATGAAAAGATGTGGGGCTGAGAGTAGTGAAGCTGAAGACCTGGCATGTGGGTTTTCCTTGGCAGGGCCCAGGGGGGAAATGTGGGGTTATAGGGCCGTGACGTACTTAAGAGGGCTGCTCTTAGGAATCATGCTAAGTTTGCTAGAGCGATCTTAGATGGCAAACACCCAACCTGTGACAGACTAAGAAAATACTTACGCGGGAACACAAAGCCACATTTCCTCCATCACCTGTGGGACTGTGTTCTTAGTGACTGCTGGGTCCTGGACTCGACCCCCAGCACCAAAGATCCTCATCTGGGATGGCGTCAAACAGGCCCCGTGACAGTTAATATGGATGAGTCACAGGCCAGTACAGTAGCAGGCAAGGCATGGCCTTCTTTTACCCAAAGCTGTGGCAGAGAGTGAAGAGGGAGAATAGACAAGTGGTCATCGGTCAAATCTGGAAATCATGGATTCCCCAGACCCGATCTCTATCCATCTATCCGTAAGTTTTATTTGGGTTTCTTGAATCTGCCATCTCCTCCCTCCCACATTGCAGCTCTGACCATCTGGGCAAATTCTAACCTCTTTTCTGATCTACTTGAAAGACCCTAGACACACACACACACACACACACACACACACACACACACACACACACACGCACATAGTAGGGTGCCAGCACCCAGACTTCTCTGAGGAGAGGAATAAGGCCCTCACCCCTCAGAGAGAGTACTTTGGCTTCATTGGAAGGTTGTGGCAATAGATCAAGCAGCCGTTCAGAGGCCTGTAAGTGGTGTCACCTCATGCAGGACCTGTGGAGTGTGAGTATCCGTATATGGGAGCTGAAGTGTCTCCTGGTCTTGGCTGTTAGCTTCAGCAATGGCCTTGGCCCCATAAATTCAGATGGGGTGCCAAAGCTCTTCTGAGCTGCACATTATAATCTGAGCATCTTGAGTTGGTAGGTGCCCAAGGAGGCAAGTGGGAAAGCACAGAGACCCCTACTCAGTGCCTTCTCACTTGTGCCTTTAACACTGGTGGGGCCTTTAGCTTCAATCTCAAATGTTTCAGGGATTCTTGGCAGGGTTCCTAGTTTCCCAGCAAACCTCTTTATGTCCAGGTAACAGAGTAGATTCAAAAGAGCTACAGAGATGGGGCTACACATTCCCAGTCCTGGGGCCCTGGCCAGTTGTTGAACATCTGCAGGTGGGAAGCATGATGGGACATCATGGGAACCCTAAACTTCTCCAGGGGCTGCTGGGCTCTGTGTCCTAGGAAAGCTGGATGTCCATATCTTTCTGATGCTTTTAGTTGCCAGCCCCACCCTGTAGGATATTTGGCTTTAGACAAGCCAACCAGCCGTGAAATTTCCCGTGGGTGGAAGTGACCTTCTCCTCAGAACTTATTAAGGAAATTAAATTTCCATTTTTATTGGGAACATTAATTGCTCCCCAAAGAATTGAGGGCAGAGAGTCTGTATGTAGAGTTTCAGGTCTCGGAGGGCTGAGGTTGTGCCCCCATCCACGCTGTCCTTCCACAGCCTGAGCATCCAAGGATGGATGCTCCACTTCTGCTCCATTCCCCAACTTCCAAAATGACCTTCCTAAACACCTGTATCTGGCACCAAAGGTTTCCTAACTCATGGAATATGAGGCAGGAAAGGACCCTGGCCTCAGAAGGCCACAGTGCTGCCATAAAATGATGTACCCTGAAATCACAGAACCCTGATGGTGGAGTCAGCCTTAGGTCTTCCTGGCTGCTGAATGCTGAGACTCATGCCAGTGCTCTTCAGTCTCCCAAGACCCCAGCCTCAAGAGCTGTCTGCCTCTCTATACCTATTCCTAACCTCAATGGTTCTGCCTACTGTTCTCAGCTCACCTCTGCAAGGAAAGCCCTTGCCATAGCACCAGCTCCACCCCCAACCCCCAGGGATTGCTGTGGAATGATGGTCACACCCATCCCTTTGGGGACTCAGGGCAGAGCTCTGAGGATCCCAGAAGGAAGAAATCCATCCATTAAATCAGACCTATCTGCTCCTAAACAGATTCTGTGGTGGAACTCTTTAATGTCAGAACCCATCCGCCCCGCCCCAACTCCTGACTGGCTGTGACATCTGCTCTGTTTCCTGCTGTCTAACCTGCCCTCAAGGTGTCTTAGGGCTCTGGTGACCATGGGAAATGGATGTGGTTTGAATGGGAAATGTATCCATCAGCTCATCTATTTCAATACATGATCTCTAGCTGTTGGTATTATTTGGAAGGTTCTAGAAGCCTTTGAGCTTTTGTAGCCCAGTTCCTTGTCCTCTTTGCTCCCAGTTTCTGGACTGATACTGTATAGTGGGTCAGCCTCAAGCTCCTTCTCCCACGCCTTCCCCACCATGGTGTACCACACCCCATCTAGAACTATAAGCGAGAAGAAACTCTGTCTTGAGTAGCTTTTGTCAGGATATTTTATCACCATGGCAAAACCTGAAATGAGTGCAGCTGCCTCAGAAGCATGCACAGATCCCAGCTGCAGAAGCCTCACAGTGAGCCTGTCTGCTTTGCCACCTGTTTGTAGACGAGGAAACTGAGTCTAGGAGATTGTGTAACATATCCCCACAACGGCCCAGCCCTTTTCTAATCTCTCAGAGCCATTTCCAAAATCCAGAAAAAATGGCCTGAAGTCTGGCCAGTTTCCCAGTGACCTCTGCAGAGTCTTCAATCTGTTTTGTACATGATGAGAATAAAACCTATCTTCGGGAGGCTCTGGACTCAGTGAAAACAGGCTACCTCATACACGCAAACACTCATGTGAGCTATTCCTGCTCCAGTATATAGAGGCCTGGTTATATCTTTGTCCCCACAGACCTAATGAACAGTTAGCAGGCAGTCTGACTCTCCTTAACTCTCCCAGGAACCTTCTATGTGAAGGTTCAGTATGAAAAGCCAGACAGAGTAGATGGAGGTCTGATCAGGCCAACAGGCTGGCAAGAGCCCAGTCTGCTAATGTTCCATTCTCCTGAGGTGACCCATCCCAGGCTTCTCCTCTGCAGAAAAGGAGCTTCCAAAAGGGGAGCCACTCGAGACAGATGAGCTTCTCTAGTCATTTCTGGAGCTGTGACTACTGAAGCAGCACCTGGACAAAGTGGTAGGAATGGATAGGTCCAGCTCCCACACTCAGCCCGGAGGAGCTCCTCAAAGCCTAAGCTTGCATTTTAGCTGACATGGTGTGTCTGGAGTAGGCCACGAGCCCCAGTCCACCAAAGCTAAATACATGGTAGAATTTGCTGATCTTATAGTCATCTTGACCCCTGATTGAGTCTCAGCTCTTTCCTGGGGCTGAAGCCTAAACTCTTTAGCATGGTGTTCTAGAACTTTCTTAATGTCTCTCTGGGTTCCTCACTCATTTCTGGCTATAGGCTCCTCTACTCACCCTGAGTTTTGACAAGTACTCTGGCCCTTAGCCAGGACTCACCCTAGATGCTCACTCTGGATCCTTGACTCCCTGTCTCCATCTACCCCCTCCCCTCTCTTCTCCATGTCAGGCCACTTCTCCCATCTAGCATTGTCTTTTCTATGAGAAATGAAGCTCTTCCCCTATCATATCTTTGAGGTGACCAGGCACAGGAGTGGGTGGCTATGGACTAAAGGTTTTGATCCCCCCAAAATTATATGTTGAACCTCTTCCCACCACAGTTGTTTTTGGAGAACAGGCCTTTAAGGAAGTGTCTGAACTAAAATGAGGACCTAAGATAGGTCTGTGGACCAAAAGAATTAGTGGCTTTACAAGATAAGGCACTTAGAGCTACATAAGCCTGGAGGAGAGGCCTAGCATAAACTGAACACAGAGTGAGCTAGCCTTATGCAAACCGAGGGGGAGGGGCTCACCAGGGACACTTGCCCTTTATCACTTTGATTGAACTTCAGCCTTGGGAACCACAGAGGCCCATCCATGCTGTTCAAGCCATACTGTCTATGGTGTGCTGTGATGGTTGTCCAAGGTGAGCAAGACAGGCAGAATAAGATGAGTCCTCTCTAGCATATGGCCCTGTGTCTGAGGATTTAGTCCTGCTGGTGGTAGAAGGTGAGAGGACACCTGTACAAGTAGCTTCATGTTCATGCTCAGTGGGCTGCCTTGCCACATGGCAGCCCACTCTATTCTTTCTGAAGTTGAAGCAAAACCTATTTTATTCACAAACTGTTCAAACCCCTCTGCTTTTGGGGGGCCATTTCTAGCACACCTGTCCTATGGCCCAGGCTCAGAGTGTCCTTCACATGCAAAAGCTATAGACATCATTGTGAATCCTTCCTTCCCCTAGCTCCCACTGGACTGTGATGAACACGGCTGCTGGAGCGGCCAAGTGAGGGTCAGAGCTTCAGGCTCTGCACAGCAGTCCATAGGTCCTGATAAAGCCATTCCTGGCTGCCAGGGCAGAAGCCAAGGAGAAAGAACTCTCAAATCTCTTTTCTTTATTGCTCAGCCACTTAATGAATTCTCAGAGCGAGGAACAATTTGGGCTCAGCCAATAGCCAAGCAGGGCTCTGTGATTCTTCCTCTCTCTGCCGTGCCCCATGGGGAGAACAACAGCTGCTCCCACTTTGATTCCTATTTACCAGGTTGTTACAGTGCCTGATATCTGCTGCTCTCTCCTCAGAAGCCCCAACAGGCTCACAGGTCCAGAAGCAATGGCAACATTCATACCGTGCAGCAAGCATGCTGTGCTGGTGGTGTTTAGCCTAGAAGACTCGTAAAAGAAGACTCACTACTAGCTGTACTTTTTAAGTAGGAGAAGGATCCCCACTCATGGTAACTGGGAAAGTAACACAAAGCCATGTAAAATGTATCCACTCCCCCACCATCTCCCTTGTCTGCCTTCAGAGGAGAAACTCATCAGCCCTAACTTCTGGCTGTCACCTACACACACAAAGGCTTATGTCCGCATGTATGAAACATGTCTGCCTTATAAAGTGGATACCACTGCTGTCAATCCATATGCTGCTTGTCATCGGGCCATTGTCCAGCATGCCTCCAGAGAGTAGCCACTTACTTGCTGGTGTGCCTATGTCCTTGTCAGTGGGATCTTTCCCTGTCCCATGGCTTGCCATCTGATAGGGATGATTGCTTTCTTTGTTGGTATTTCCCTGGCTCCCCCTGAGGTCAGGGTCTCTCAGCAGATCATGCAGATTCCTTGATTACTTGTTTGTGTTCTCACTCTTTGACTCCACTGTGCATCTCTGGCTTGTCCTTTAGAAGGAACTCAGGGCCCAGGTTGGGACCTGAAACTGCCAGTGTGTGCTGTGGGTCTATTTCACTAGTCTGTTGTCTTATTTGACTTTGTTTTCATGGCTTTGCCAAAAGCTTGAGTCATTTTCCCACTGATAACATTTTCAGTCAGCTCCATCAGGACCAATTTACGTTCTTTCTTCTCTGAATGAGCAAGCCACTTTGATGCTACCATTTAGCTCTTGTACAGTTGTGTATAGCACCTGTGATGGGTGGTTGGTTGTTTTTTTTGTTTTTTTGTTTTTTTCTGTCATCGGGGTAGTGCAGTCATTGAAACACCATTCTTGTGGTTTGGGGATGAGGGGTGCATCCAAAAATCTCATCTATGAAATGTGTGGTGCCTAGTACAGCTAGTTTAAGGATGTTAGAGAAGTAATTAGACCACATCAATGGATAACCTATTGATGGATTTGTAATTGAATGGCACCAATTGTGGGTCACAATGGCCATGGGTGCAGAGGGGCCACAGGTACTTGATTCTGGGTAACTCATGGGTGAAGGGAGCTCCCAGTGTGAGGGTCAGTCTTCTGGCAGTGGGCAAACAGCTTTTACCCTTTCCAGGAGTTTGTTGCATTTTGATATTTAGCTCTGCCATTCATTGGCTGTATGGCCCAGCCACACTGGTCACCCATAGCCTCAGTTTTACAGCTCCCAGGAGCTGGGGTCTAATAGAAGAGCTTCCGCTGAGGCTCTTATTGGTAGACCTCCTTATTTTCCTATGTCACCAGGCCTCAAGGTCTTGGGGTTTCCTGTGGCATCCTTCCTCCTTCCTGCCTCCTTGGGAGCTCCATGTCTGATCAGGCTGCTGGACAGTAGCCATTTGGCTTCCCTCTCCCTGTCTCTTCTGGGAAGACCATTGGCATGGGAAGGGCACTGCTGCAGGCTTTAACTCTGTCCCTGCCACCTCTCCCTGGTAACTGTGGTCTCCTTGTTTGGTATCACAGTTGGCCCCCTTGCCTCTAGAATGGAAATGCTCTTTGGAACTGAGCAGTTGTCTAGTTCAGCTTGCCTAGACTTCACTGTAGTGGTAGAAGCTCAAGGTGGTTGGGGACATTCTGGACCAACAGGCAACCTTCAGTCCTCATAGGTGGCTGTTTGCCTCACTCCACTCAGAGACATTGACTGTCAAAACCATGGGCAGGTCCCTTATCTTCTAGCCTGGCCCTGCAGAGCACCAAGACTCAGAATTATTACCATGAGCCCCACTGAGAGTTGGTACCAGTTATCCTTCAGAAAGAAGGTTCTGGATGTTGTCTCCTCTCTAGTCATGGTGGGAGAAATGCAACAGCAAGTGACTAATGTGACAGGAGGTTCATACCTCTCTGGCAAGCCTTGAGCTAACTGCATGGGTGCAGTTATGACAGCCTCTGGGAGAAAGTTGGGGTACAAGGAGGCAGGCAGATGAGCAGCCTCATCAGCAATGGTTCTGCTTGCTTGGCTATGGAGAGGTCAGAAGATGGGTAGATTCAGACCTCCAAGGAGCTAACATGGAATACAGGTGTCACCCGGTATGTGGGTACTAGATGTCATCCGTTAACTTCTTAGCTCTATTCTCTCTATATATCCCTGTCCCAAATTTTGTTCAAATCATCAGGGTCCTTCTGTTATTTTTATATGGCAGTGTGGTTTTCTTAGAGCAGAACCAAGTGTGTACTACAGTTAAAGGTTTTTCTTGTTCTTCTTTAAAAGTTATTTTTGAGAAAGGATCTCTTATAGCCCAGGCTGGTCTCGAACTCACTATTTAACCAAGGATGACTTTAAACTCCTGGTCCACCTGCCTCTACCTCCCAAATAGTGAAATAAAAAGAATGAGCAACCATACTTAGATTGTTAGATTATTTAGCTCAAACCAAAGGCTTTGTATATGCAAGGCACAAACTCTGCCACTGAGTTATATTCTAAATCCCAGAAAAAAAATATATATATATATAAAATAATTGCCTGTTTCTTCTTGTTTTTTTCCTATGAGTTTTACATAATTTTTCCTTGAAATTCCCAAAAGAGCCACAATGCCCCTCTCAATACCACCACACCCATTAGCTAAGCTATGAATGCCTATTTCATTTGTAGATCCCTCTCAGGTTCTCCCAGGTCTGAATCCTGAGTAGCTGCTGTCCTTCAGGCCTGCCAGAGGGATGCTGTCCACCACCACCACCACATGCTCCCTCTCTCACTCTTTTTCTTCGTCTCTTTTTTGCCAGTCTCCAGTGGTTCACTCTACCTCTCTCCTAGGCTTACTTGTTCTGTCTCACTGGAGCACATCCTCTGATGCATGGAAAAAAAAAAAGTATACTTCTGAAATATTGGATATCCAGGGGAAAAATACTCTCATTATCTCCCAGACTTAATGGATCATTTGGCTGAGTTTGGAATTTGGAATTCTTTCTCACTTAGGATTTAGAAAGTGTTGCCCATGTCTTCCAAAAATGACATCTCTTAATTTTCAAAATGAATAGCTCATATAAACATCTTCCAACACAGTTGTGGAGAAGTCTCATACAACCCCTGCCCCTCTGATGACTGGGGCTCTGTAAATGACCTGCTCACTTCCCTGGGGGAGTATGTGGTACAACCTCCTTATTGTCCAATATCCTACAATTTCACAGAAAGTGTCCTGGTGATATCCTTTTGAAATTCATCTTTCAGCCCTCACTGGGTTATTCTAGAAAGGAATATTTCCTTTTACGATATCTTTATTACTTTTTCTTCCACTTTCTTTTTCCCCAGTGTCTGTGATTTGCGGTTGGATCTTTTGACTCTACCTTGAGTCCCCAGTGTCTGTGATTTGCGGTTGGATCTTTTGACTCTACCTTGAGTTTCTTTTTCTTTTCCCTTCTCTGTCTTTCAGAAAGTTTATTTTGCCTTCGTGGGAATAGTCCACATTTAGCTTCTAGTGTTTTAAATTCCCACAAAGTTCATTCTTGTTTTCTGTCCTAGTGCCTTTCCTAGTCGTGTGTGTGTGTGTGTGTGTGTGTGTGTGTGTGTGTGTGTGTGTGTATTTGCAAACTTATGAGGAGGCCAGTAGTCAGCATTGAGTGTCTGGCTTGATCATTCTCCACCTTCTATTTTGAGTCAGGATCTCTCTCTAAACCTTGTGCTTGCTCCAGGGACAGGGAATGGACAGATTGTGCTGCCCTCAGCTACTAAACCAGCTAGGACCTCAATTAAACATAAGCTAACAAAGGAGGGAACCACCAAGCCATGATCTAGGCAGATTCTCTTTCCTGTATACAGTATGACAAATGTCCCTTGGAAGATAGATGATTATTCATTCTGTCAAAGTCTACCATTCCTTCCTGTTGGCATGGGAGTAGAATTAGCCAGGCCACAGGATAGTGGTGGTCAAATCCTGAGCACATCTGTTTGGCACCTGCAGTGAGAAAGCATGCAGAAAGCTTTTGGTTTCCCACACTGTTTGGACTTCGCCTCAGAGCCCCAATGCTAAGGAGTCCAGGCTTCATTCTGCCCAGAACTGCACACAAGTTACCTCCAAAGGTGCCATCATATAGATATGACATGATTGCAAATTAGCCTTAACAAGGCTCTTATTCACTGACTTGGTATCAGTCCAGTCTGGATTGGACTTTCCATTGCTGTAAAACACACCACGAGCCATCCTTCCTCACTCAGCAGACTACAATTCACTTAGTTCTCTGAGGCCAGCTTCTCAGGTATGTGATTGATCTCCCCATGCCCTCAGCACACACCCTGATGCA
The DNA here is from genome assembly GCA_019843965.1 of Rhynchomys soricoides. Taxonomy (NCBI): domain Eukaryota; kingdom Metazoa; phylum Chordata; class Mammalia; order Rodentia; family Muridae; genus Rhynchomys; species Rhynchomys soricoides. Next base: position 10,361,662 of record JADRCH010000060.1, on the reverse strand, counting down.
GTTTCTCTGAGTAGCCCTAGTTGTCCTGGAACTTGCTTTGGAAACCAGGCTAGCCTCAAACTCGACTGCCTCTGCCTCCCAAGTGCTGGAATTAAATGTAAAACTGCCCAGCTGTGGTTGATCTTTTAAAGTCAGGAGTTGGCAGCCTTTTCTGCCCCTACTGAGAACTAATTTGATTCTTCTTCTCTTAGACTACGAATTTTAGAATGTTTTATCTGTCAACACACACACTTCTTAGAAATAGTGAGCTCACTGTCACTGAAGAGTAGAGCAGGCTAGGTCTTCCTTCCAGAGGTAGGTGCCAAGTGCTGTGCCTGGCACACACTGGAGATATTAGACACCATTTTCTCAGCAGTAGAGAGCAATAAAATTGGGGCCAAAGTATGTTGAGCATGTCTCCTGGGTGTATGGCTGATGTATGTGTATGGCAGAACTATTAAGTCTGTGGACTCCTGATGCTGAGTCTGCCCCTCTCTTGTACTGGGAGGAGGCTGCATAAGTGGACTCAGGGAGTGAGTATATACAGTTTTGAGTCTTCATATTCCTAACAGTTTGGATGTAGGACAATCATACCTGTCTCCTCTTCCCCAGCTGCCACCCTTGTCCCGAGAAATACTGAAACTGCAAAAAAACATGCACACCTGTAATATTTGCCCATAAATATTGACCCATAAAACTTGGGCCAATAGCAGGGCACTGGCTACTGGATGCTTTGGGCCAGTTCTTTGTCAGTCTGATGCTCCACAAAGGGTTGGAAGATTGCAGTCTGACTTTACTGTGTGTTCTACTGTGTGCATGGTGCAGAGATATCCCCCTCTGCCTTGATTGAGCCTTGACTCCCCACCTTGAGAATCTTCCCTTGAGACTGGACTGCATGAGTTCATGGGTGGGATCTACCATAGTGTGGCTGTCTGCCCAGGGAGAGATATAACTTGAGCTCCTGTCTATTGTTCCCAGCAGTGAAGGCTAATGGCTACTTCTGCTTGTGTTTGTCAAACTCCTGTCTATGAATCAGGTGGTCTAGGTAAGGCACTGTGGTCAGAGAGTTCAGAGAAGCTAACTCTGGGTAGAGGTATGGGGCTTGTCAGGAGTGCTTGCAGACCTGAATCCCCTGAAGGAAACTGAATTAGGAGTGTCTTGTGGCCAACTCCATAGAAAGCTCCAGGGACACATTTGGAAGCCACTTATTTCTGATGGCTCCTGTATCAGTTTATCTTCCTTTGTCTTTGAGTGTATTACTCTGACAAAAGCAACTTAAAGGAGAAAGGTTTGTTTGTATTGTAGTCATCATGACACTGAAATCAAGGCATCAGGAATCTGAAGCCAATGGTCATGTTATATCCATAGACAAATGAAGAGAATAACAAATATGTGCATGCCTATTCAGTGCATGCCTAGAGAATGGTGCCACTCACATTGGGAGGTCTTCTCACCTCGGTTAGTTATTCTGACAGGCGTGGGAGGAGGCCCATCTTGGAGGTAATTCTAAATTCTTGTCCAGTTGATTATTAAAGCCAATTATTACAGTGGCCAGTGGTACTGATCTACAGGCCTAGCATGGGCTATGCATCTCAGGCAAGACAACATAATAGTCTAGCTCTGAGAAGAGAGGGTGAGAACTACATTCATCCTAAGGAAGAGCCTGTCTTCTGGCCCTAGTGAAAGAGTCATCATCTCCTCTGATAAAGATGGATTTGTGCTCATGGGTTGGGAGACTTCACTTTATTAAGGATGTGCAAATTCATCCAAGTTGCCCTACAGACTCAGCCAAATCTCTATTCAAGGTGCTGACCCTTCAAATCATATGGAAATGCAGGGGACTAAGAATGGCCAAAATAATCTTGAAGAAGAACGAAATTGGACAGTTTGTTCTTCCAAGTCCCAAAGAGTTGTTGCTTCTAGCTGCAATAACCAAGTGTGGTATTGGCATAAGAATGGACATTTCAATCAGCCCAGTAAGTCAGATTCCAGAAATAAGCTCTGTGTTTATGCTCAATTAATTTTCTACAAGGGTGCCAAAACAATTTAATACAAAAAGAAAAGGAATTTCTACAGTGCTTGAACAAGTGAATATCCACACGCAGAAGAACAAGGCTAATCAAATACTCTAATCTATATGATGGGAGTATAAAACTCTCAGAAGAATGCGTAGGTGTAAGGTCTTCATGGCCTTTGATTTAGCTATAGTTCCTAAACATATAAGCAAAGAAAGAAAAGTTGCTTCAAATGTCATAAAAGTAAATTTTAAGGGTGTTTCTAAGCGTTTGAAGTGGATATAAGGTCTCAAGAAACTGACGATACAATCCAGAGTATTTCAGCAAGGCAGAGAGCCCTCTGAAGAAGGGTGCACCACCATGGAAATTCAGGTGAGCAAACCCACCCAGCCAGAGTCTGATGGGGTTTTATCCTTAAGGCAAGGAGTCTTGTACCTCACTCTGATTAGCTGTCAGCCCCATGTTCTAATGTGAGTGGTTAATGTAGGGCACACTGTTTTTAGGGAGATAAATGAATCAAAGTACACATTTATCCCAGGAATTGCTTAGGAGGGTCTTGCAGCCTGTTTAGAATGCAGGTCCTTTTGTCTTGTTTGACCCTTTGATGGAAAGAATATTGCACCTTGTTCACATTTCTCATAACTTCTCCCCTTTTAAAATACATTTATCTTCTTTTCCTTAAGTCTGTTTAACATTGTCAGACTTCCCTGTTCTGAGGTATTCATTAATGCCAAATTGGCTGTTACAGCTGTTTTCAGTTAGTCTTTAGACTAGTCCTTGTACACATGGGATCCCCCAACAACTGGTTGTCCTCATGACTCTGGGGACTGTAACAATGGAGGTCAGTACTGAGGTCATTATCCCTTTCCATTTTCCAAACCATTGTTCTGTAAGATTAGTAAATGGCTCTCTATTGCTGAGTTTCCAGCTGACTCATTGGATGGAATCATTAGTCCCTGAAGCGCCTCTGTAATGGTGCCATTGGGAACTGTGTTAGTAATGAGAGTGTAACAGTAGCCACCTGCCCTTCTCCACACAGAATGCCACTGCATTTTCTGCTAATCCAATGTCTAGGGCTCATCTTTTCTCACACCCAACTGGTCTGCTCTACCTAGATAGAGTGTAACTCACAAATTAAAGTCTAGTGTAATTCACTAATCTTTGTTGATTAGAATAGTTTTACTTGTGTTAGGTTACTTGTGTTTGGTCACTGAGCCAAACTATGACGATCTTGTGTTCTTGGCCTGAAACTCACCAAGGACTCCTTTGAACACTCTGTGTAAATCTATGTCCCATGATACTCCTGGGGTTGCCTCCCTCTGCCTTCATTGTATGGATTTTGGCTGTTCTTAGTCCCCTGAATTTCTATAAGATTTGAATGGTCAGCACCTTGGATAGGGATTTGGCTGAGTCTGTAGGGCAACTTGGATGAGTTTGCACATCCTTAATAAAGTGAAGTCTCCCAACCAATGAGCACAAATCCATCTTTATCAAAGGAGATGGTGCCTCTCTTCCCAGGGCTAGAAGACAGGCTCCTTCTGGGGACGAATGTAACTCCCACCCTCTCTTCTCAGAAGTAGACCATTATGCTGTCTTGCCTGAGATGCCTAACCTATTCTGGGAAAGTAGATTAGTACTGGAGTCAAGCTCCTCTTGTCTAGGAGAAATTTGGGCTTGGCTTTTGGTAGGCTTGACAGCAGTAGCCCTGGATAAAAGCACAAGTCCCATTCTAGCCATGGCCCCCACAGTCTGGCAACATCTGCCCCGCTAATTCTCAGTTTGAGCTGTGTCTCCTCAAAGATAATATAGCTTTGACTTCTAGTTCCTGTCCTCAGCTTTTCTAGGTAGAAGGTGCAATGGGCTCTTACCAGGAAGGACAAATAATTCTTGGGGTCCCTATCTCAGTTCCATTGTGGCTTGGGACGGAAAGGACAAGAGACAGCATCTGTTCAATTCCTGGGATGTTGAAGTCCATCTGGACGCCAACCTTGAACACCCATTGGAGCAGGAACAGAACCACCTGGACTGCTGGCCTCCTCATAGAACAAACCCAACAGTTACTCTTACTCGATGAGTTGAAAGAATATTTGATCCAACTAGGTATTCATTTCCCCGCACCCAGTTCCAACTTCTAGTGGGTCTTAAATCTTTAATTTCTATCACTTGTATTTAGTAGAGGTATTTTGATCCTTAGGAATCTCTGCTTTACAGGTAGATTTTAGGTTGAGTAACCAAACTAATATAAACACGTTCCCAGGCTGTCTCTATATCCCCAGATTTGACATATGTGCTCCTGGCTTTTGTTCTGGTGATGGGTGGCTCTTGCTCTAGTTCTTTGATTATTCAAAGGATGAGTTGTATTAGAGTTTCTGACAGTTTCTTGGAGCGTATCCCATTACTATTTGAGTATTTTCTTGGAAATGTCTAAGGTCAGTACCAGAAAGAGGGGAAGTACATCCAGGATTCCAGATGTAGAGAAGACTCAAGAGGGTGGGATGGGGTACTCAGGACAAGTATATTTGTCTATCCCAGAAGGTTTTCTATGGGTTTTTTTTTTTTAGGTTTCCAGAGGGTGAAACTATCAAACTGAACAGTTAACAGAAAGACTGTTTAATTGCATTAACCAACAAATTTCCCATTATCAAGCATGCTTAAACTGATCTTTTCTTAGTGGCTAACAGAACCAGAAAGGTGCTTCTCAGGTAGTTTCCAGTTTGGTCTCTTTTCAGTTCTTCATTAGCCATCAGTTCCCAGGTTGGAAGGGATGAGATGTAAATTCAAGCGGGGGATCTAGGTAAAGAGGCTTTGTAATCTAGGAGAAAGCAGAGGGGAGTGAGACCCAACATGTAGTTTTTAAAACACTGATCTCTAGTTTCCATGGTGGGAAGGTCAGTGTCCTTTCCCAGGTATGACAGTCCATTACTGTGTTTCATGAGGGGACATCCCTGGGTCCTTTTGAGGGGCTATGCGGATTCTAAACAAAACTATAAACAAACACTTGGTTCAAGGCAATTCAGGCTCTGTAATCTGTCACTTAAGGGTCCAGTTCATTCTTTCTAATTTACTGGAAGAAGGAGGGTACTAAGGAGTAGGAAAGTCCTAGTTACTGTACAAGGCCTATGGGATCTTTAGGACAGTAGCAGCAAATGACTTCAGTCATCCAGCAACCCAAATCTCTGACTACTGACTGTGAGAGTGGTTACATGGTTACCCGTGACACTGGGGAATGGAAATGCATAAGGATTTCAGTCAACTCTTCTTAGGCATTTCCCTATAGTCTGTAGAGATCCTTCTGAAGGCTGGGATTCCCTGCCTTTACTGTTGCTTGTGAAACATTCCGATTATTAACTCTGTGGCAGGCCGCACAACATTTGTGATCCCTATGTCCTAAAAATGGCTTCCCGAATGATCTGGTGTCCACTTATTTACTCTGTGCAATCGGCCTTCAGTCCCTTCATTTCTGGTCTGGCAGCATTTCCCTCCCTTCAGAAGAACTTGCTTCCTTCTGTTGTTTTGTTAGTCCCTATCTTGGAGTGGTTATAGATTCTGGGAGGGGAGGGGAGAGATGAGAGTAACAAGCAAACCTCAGATTTCATCACAACTTCTTTGGCTATTCCATCAGCCAGTCTGCACCTCAGTGTTATATCCCCTTGGATGCCAGGGCAGTTTTCTCAGATAGTTGTAAGCTTTCTAATAACTGCGGAGTCAGTTCCTTATGTATCAAATCCTCTCCTTTATTCTCAATTAGCCCCTTTGTGTCCAGCATTTGCTCAAAGCCTGAACCACTCCAAATAGATTCCTGGGATTGGTGTGCATACCCCTTCCTTTCCTTTTACTTCTGGAAGGATCTGTTTTAAGGTGTATAACTCACATGTCTGAACTGACCAGTTATTTGACAGTCATCCACACTCAATAATTTTAAATTTGGTTCCATTAATGGAAGAACACTTATCATGCCTTTTCTCTTGCATTATATGGGATGACCCACCCTTAAATAGTTTGGGTCTCTAAGAAAAGTTCTCTCTCAGGTCAAAACAGTCCTGACCTTAGTTCAATCAAATCTAGACAATCATTTTCAATGGCTACAGGAGGATTCCTTCTGGTTAGAATTCAACAGGATTTAAGCAGTTCTCACTGCCTACAACAAAATCACCTTTTTCTTGAAGAATAGAAACTTTCCAGGATCTTTGACTCTGTTAACACCTTCTTGCCTTCTGTTGTAGGCTCATTCTTACTCAATGAGGAATGCTCACATTGCTTCTCGGCCTTTTGGCTAAGATCAAGTGTAGGAATGCTCACAATTAAGCAACCACAGAGGTGAACACACGGCTCTGTGCTCAGTGAGGAGTAGTATTCCAAGGTCAGTAGCTTTGCCTACACTCACAAGAAGATGAAGGGGCTTTGGTAGAGAGGGCAAGGTCAGTATTGGGGCAGTTACTGTTTCCTGTTTGAAGATTTCTATGGCTTTCATTTCTTTTTCTTCCCACAGGAAGAGATCAGGGTCTCCACTAAGAAGTTTGCCATGCAAACCTTTGGTTCTGGTAACTCTGTTAGCTAGTTTTGTGTCAACTTGATACAAGCTGTTTCAGTTGATAAAAATGCCTCCATGAGATCCAGTTGTAAGGCGTTTTCTCAATTAGTGATCAAGGGGGAAGGGCCCCTTGTGAGTGGTACCATCTGTGGGCTGGTAGTCTTGGGTTCTATAAGAAAGCCAGCTGAGAAGCCAGGAGAAGCAAGCCAGTAAGTAACATCCCTCCATGGCCTTTGCATCAGCTCCTGCTTCCTGACCTGCTTGAGTTCCAGTCCTGACTTCTTTGGTGATGAACAGCAGCATGGAAGTGTAAGCTCAATAAACCCTTTCCTCCCTAATTTGCACCTCCCCAATTTGATGCTTGTGCAGGAATAGAAACCCTGACTAAGACAGTAACTTAAGGGTCAATCTAAAGTTTACAGTACCCCACCAGCTCAAAGATTTTTCTAAGTTCTCTTTCTGTTTGGGAGAGTGAGTTTCACTCTATACACCCTTTCTGAACGTAATCTTTGGTTCCCTTACTGGTCAGATGATCTGGGAACTCCACTTCCTTTCCTGTAAATTGTGACTTCATTTTGGAGACTCCCAAATCCCCTCCTCGCCCAAGAAGTTTAATCATTCAATTGTTGAATTAATGATGTCATTCATTCTCTCATTCCCGTGACAGTAATAAATCATCCACAAACAAATTAGGGGCTTCTGTGAACCCCCCAAGGAAGGACAGCCCTTGTGGACTGTTGCTTTTCTGGCTACTGGATCTTTCCATCTAAAGTTCAGGAATCCCTACTTTTTTCTGCTAAAGGACGAGTCCAGAAAGCATCCTTAAGTAGATCACATGAAGCCATTTGTGATCACTAGAATTCTTTGATCAGAAGGTTTAGGAGCTGTGATACTAGATACTTGCTTTGGATGATCTAGTTTATAACCCTCAGATCCTGGGCCAGTTTTGTCTGATTTTCTTCCAGGGCATTTTAGAGTGTTGTGGAGGGGGTATGCAGGCGTTGAGAAGTCCACCATCACGACAACCTTTGATCACTGGAGCAATCTTTTGTTCCCTCCCTGAGGAGTACTGTACTGCTTCCTTTTAGCTAGTTTCCCTGGGGTGTGAGGCCTGCTTTGAATGGGGTAACCTTTAGTCCTTTCCTCCTGTTTCCTGGCTGTGCCTGATCTTCATGGTTTATTCTGTCTTCTGCTTTAGCAGTTAGGTGCTGAAGGAGATACAAAGTTCAGCTTTATTTATCTGTAGTCCTATCCCCAACTGAGTCATTAGGTATCCTCTCAAGAGATTCGTCCTTGCTTTGGGGCTAGAAACAATTGAACACAGGTTTTTCTCTCTTTATGTCTAACTATAGTACCTTCTCGTACAGATATTCTAAAACCCTGGTCTTTAACTTCTGAAAATTGTAGGTGGTGTCTGTGGAGAGAAGAGGCAGGAGACAGGGACGAGCAATTTGCCCCAGAATCTATCAGTGTGGGTGGTTCTTCCTTTGGTGGTTTCACTAAATTTACCAAGGGCTCTTGGTGGGAGTCTTCCAGATAATAGAACCCCTGACCCCCCCCACCCCCAATTCCTATTCAAAAATCACAAGGGTAATGTTTTCTCTTGTCTCTATGAGGAGTTCTTCTTGCCTCTCTTCTGTCTGGAATCCCCTTTCTATCATGGTCTCATTGTGGGTCCCTTTATTTGATGGCCCAGACCTTAAGTTCTTTGTATCCTGATTGTTACCCATTGGCTTGGTTCATGGTAGCTGTATTAGTTCATATTACTATTACTGTTATGAAACATCAAAACCAAAAGCAACTGGGGGAGAAAAGGGTTTATTTTGCTTATACTTCCACATCACTGTTCATCATCAAAGGAAGTCAGGGAGGGCATATGGAGGAGTGCTGCTTACTGGCTTGGTCCTCAGCTTGCTTTCTTATAGAAACCAGAACCACCAGCCTAGGGATGGCACCACCCACAATGGGCTGTGTCCTCCCCCATCAATCACTAAATAAGAAATTACCCCACATGTTTGTCTACAGTCTGATCTTATGGAGGTATTTTCTCAATTGAGTGGTTTGTTTTTTGTTTTTGTTTTTTTCATCTGATCTGTCAATCATTCTAGAGGCTCTATAGACCCCTCTTCTTTTCCCCTGCTGTAAAACCAAGACTTTGTTCATATTCTAGGACCAGATACTGCTTCTCTCACCCCTCCAAAGATGAAGTTTCAGAGACCCTCACATGGCCCCAATGGACCTCATTATTGTCTCATGTGAGTTGTGACTTAGGGAATTGCTCATCTGCTATTACATTTGGTCCAGTTGAATGTTTTCTTTCCCAGGCAACTATGTTGGCACTCATTACCTTCCTCTCCTCATCAGAGAAGGACATATTCAATATAGGCATCAGCTTGGGCCAGGCACAGTTTCCTACTAAGACCCCTGGCCATGGATAATGCCTCTCTTTGAGCACCAGGTTTTAAAAATGGGTCTAGGATCTCAATAAAGTCACCACACATATCAAAAGTATTTCAGTAAGGCAAAACTTTTACTTCTGCAGAATGGTGCACAGGCATGACATTCAGTTGAACAAGCACACAAGGAGTGGAAAGTCTGCTGGAGCTTTATCCTCACTCTGGTTGCTCAGAGTTTGGCCTCACATTTTAATATAATTGGCCAAATAGTGTGGCATATTTTTTAGAAAAACCTGAAACCTGAGCACACATTTTGATTTCAAGAATTGCTGCCCAGGAAATACTTTTACCTAATGCTTAAAATGCAGTTTCCTTTGTCTCCTTTGACCCGCTGATAGAAAAGATACTGTATCTTGTCCACATTTCTCACATAAGAGCACCATTAAGAAAATGAAAGGCAACCCAATCAAATCATGAACTGATAAAAATCTGGTGTTAAGTAATGGGAGGGATGGCTTAGCTGGTAAAATACTTGCCACACAAGCCTGATGACCCAAATTTGATCCCTTGTAAAGGTAGAAAGAGATAACTGACTCCACAAGGTTGTCCTCTGACCTCTGTATGTGTATCATGACAACAGATAACACACACACACACTAATAAAATTTTAAATCATGGTATCTATTAGATATATGACAGATAGATGATAGATGGATGGATGGATAGATAGATAGATAGATAGATAGATAGATAGATAGATGGATGGATAGATCTTATCCACCACTAGGAGAAAAGACAGATAGCCAATGTAAAGTGTACCTTAGTAGACATTTCTCCCAAGAGGAATACAAATGCCCAGGGAGCCACTATGATTCATTAGGCATTTGAGAAACTCAGATAGCAACCACAGGCAGATTCTAGGTTTCAGCAGCTGAGATGGCTAGAATCCAGGAGTCAGACATTAGTAAGTGCTGCTGAGGAAGTCAAGCCCTCTCCCATACTGGTGGGAAAACAAACGGGGAGCCCTGCAGACACTCATCACAGTGCCACCTTAGGGACTCAGCAGTCCTGCTGCTCGATTACAGGGGAATGAAGATGCGCTCCCACCAAAACATGTACTTGTATGCTTGTAGCAGCTCTAATCATAGTAGCCCAAAAGTGGACACAGTGCCAGTGTCTCTCTTCAGGCCGATGAATGGATGAAGGAAAGGCGTTAGGCCCATGTAAGGATATTGTTAGCCATGGGAAGGGATAGTGCATGACAAGTGCTATGAGACCAATGAGCCTTGAAATCATGTCAAGTGGAAGAAGCTGGCTATAGAAGGTCACATGTTTATGAACACATTTCAGTGACATGTCCGGGACAGGCAAACCTAATAGAAAGTTCAGGAAGTGGTTGCTAGTTGGAAAGCACTGCTATGGGGTTCCCCCGATTCCCTCCTTGCTTGTAAGCTTGCAGAGCCAGTGGCCCACAGGATGTTTGTGGGGCCACTCCTCTCCTCCATTGGTAAAGACCTTGAACCCAACATCACCCAATGACTGGCCCAGAGCCCCACAGTCATTGTAGAACAGGGTTCTGCTCAAATATATTCAGGTCTTCTAAACAGATTATAGTAAGAAAGTGCCTTGTACAATGCCGCTG
>JADRCH010000060.1:10294107-10351089 GCA_019843965.1 Rhynchomys soricoides | reverse complement strand
CCTCCTCCTCCTCCTCCTCCTCCTCCTCCTCCTCCTCCTCCTTCTTCTCCTCCTCCCCTTCTTCCTCCATTTCCATTTCCACCCTCCTCTCCTTCCTCCATTTCTCCTTCCTCCTCCTCTTCCCCCTATCCACCCTTCTTTCCTTCCTCCCGTTCCTCCTCTCTTTTCTCCCCATTCCCTTTTCCTTCTCTTCCCTCCTCTCCTCTTCCAAGCCCATTTCATGCTCTCAGAGAGGGTGTCAGGTTCCCCCCTATCTGTGTGTGTGTTTTAATTCTATTAGCATTGGTGTTTTGCCTGCATGAACATACATGTGAGGGTGTTGGAGCCCCTGGAACTGGAGTTACAGACAGTTGTGACGTGCATGTGGGTGCTGGGATTTGAACCTGGGTCCTCTGAAAGAGCAGTTCGTTCTCTTAACTGCTGAGCAACCTCTCTAGCCCCTGAAGGTGTCAGATTCTTAATGACAGCAGTTTGAACTTCTTCACGTTGTGCTCATTCAGTGACTATTCACAGTGGCTAACGATCTTTGATCCCAGTTCCATCTATGCCATTTTGAGGCTCCATCCTAGCCCAGTAACTGGATTCTACGTGCATGGATTTCAGTTCCAGAGGTCTGTGCCCCGCCCCAGGAGAGCCCTCTGACGTCTCTTACAATCTTCCACAGCATTTTAATTGTAGACTTTGGGGTGCTAGGTTGGCTTGTGGATGGCTTTTCAGATCACTGGGTGCCTTCTGATGCAGAACACTGGGCTTAAGTGCTCATCAGAATACCCACTTCCTGATGAATCCACTCCTGCTGCCCCTGGCAGCTCTCCCTGGCCTGCCTTGATTACAGATCCAATCAGCTGCATTGCCTGGCAATTAAGCCACCTGGGGCTCCTGGGAAAGGCTGTGTTTGGAGCATGGAAGGCCAGGCTGCTGAGGCTAGAGGGTCCCAGGAGACCATCTGGCCACCTCGTAGGTACTATTTGGAGGTCTCTATATCTATGAGCATGAGACTGCCTGCAGGCCTGGAGTGGCTTCTCAACACTGCCCCCCTCCCCGATCCCTTTCTTGTAAGGCGATAACTGGGTGAATCAGGTCAGGACAGACCTCAGACCTCACAAAGGAAGGTATGATCAGCACCCATCCAGACACCTGAGGCCCTCTCTTAACCCCACCATAGCCCGGGCGAGAATGGGGCCAGATGCTCATTTCTCTGAGTCTTGGGTGGAGTAGAAATGAATCTCCTGAGCAGAGTGAACTTCTGAACCTGCCACTATCCCTGTAAACACCACCCCTCCTTCTAGGGAGTTGAAAGGACTAAGCTGGCTATGGCCTCAAAGTTCCTGGCATATAAAAGGTGTTGGATAAATGCTAGTTCTTGACTCTGTACTCCTTGGGCTTACAGGGGAGCTCCTTGCATCTCAGGGAGGTGCAGCGTGTGTGTGTAGGGAGGGGCTGGCAAGAGGTGATTAATAGCATAGGCAGGGCTTCCTCTAGGATCCAGGATGATCTGATTGGATCCTCTGTCTTTTTCTGAGCCATGTACTAGCCCCTTAAATTGGGAGTAACATGGATCTTGGGACTCCTGAAGTCTCTTGTCTTGGGGTGCTTTGGAGAAGGAGAAGAGGAGAGGAGAGCCACTGCTGCTGCTGAGAGGACAGTGGTGCTTAGAGCAGCCCCACACACTCACCTTACGGACATCCCTAAGCTACATCTCTTTGCCAAAGCTAGTACAGCACAGAGATATCCGGGGCTCTAGCCAGGCTTCTTTGTGCACCCAGCCCAGGGTGGCACCCATGGGTGACTGATAAAACTCACACGGCATAAGCAAAGACCCAGTGGGGCCACAGGCTCACATGCCCCCACAGTGGCATGCCTTGCTGGGAAGCAAAACACCTTCATGGTCTCCGATCAGTTTGTGGAAAATGTTGGCGATCGATAGGCTCAGAACTTCTGAATCTGATTAGCAGAGACGAGCCGTTTGGCATTAGCATTAGCAGAGTGCTCAAGTTCCTGTTCAAACAGGGCTAAGCTTATCTTTCAGAAAATAGACTGTTTTTGAGGCCTAATAATGGGCATTAACGCCATTAATTTGCAATAAGATTCAATTTCCTTGGTGTCCTTGCCCATGCGTGTGTCCTGATGCAGAGATTGTGCCTCGGGCGTTTTCCACAGATGCATCAGCAGACACCTGCTGTCCCAGTTGGACAGTGACATGTGGTAATAATGTTCTCCAGCCCAGCTAGGCCCCAAATAACTCCATTACCGAGAAGAGTGAACCCACTCCAAATGTCCTCCCCACAGGTTGGGAGTAGTGGGAAGAAGGCAGTAGGCAGCAAGCTTTCTGTAATCTGATTATTGGTTTCAAAAGGAGGGTAGTTAACACAGTGTGCTGGTTGACAGGACTCAACTCAGGTTAGCGGCACTTTCTCTTCCCTCAGTGACAGTGCTCTCTCGATTGTGCCTGCCCTCCTGCTCTCTGCATCTGTCTGCTTCCAGAGTCTCAGGTGTCCTTATCCTTCACCCTAGCTTAGGAGATGAAGGAGCTGATAGCCAAAGCTTGTAGATGGCTCAAAGAAGGAGTCTGGGCACTCAAGACTCCAGAATATCTAGCCCTAATCCCTGCCAATGGCATGAGCAGTGACTGGATTCTGCTAAGCCTGTTTCCAGCTCTGAGCTGGACAAGAGGCTTGTGCTTTCTGAGGCTGATGAGTCTGAAGTGGGGGACCCTGAGGAAGTCCTCAAGGCACCTCCCTTCCCTGTTGTAAAGAAGTGTAAGTCATCTGGGCATGCCGGGGCTGGATCCAACCGCACATATAGAGACAGGTGTGTTGAGTCCACTATGGTGACTAAGTGGTAACCGAGCAGACAGGACAGTGTGCCTGGCCTAGGCTATGTCCCTGTCCCTACGATCTCACCTATGGCTCACATCACCTCAAAGGCAGCTCAGAGCTTGGGGCATGCTTAGGGACCTGAGAGCAGAGTCCCTCCCTACTTCTTGCTCCATCCTGTTTGGGCAGATGTGGGTCACACCTTTCACTAGACAGGGAGTCCAGACTCTTTTTTTGGGTACCCTGTGAAAATGAAACAGATGGCTGCTGACTCCTTTGGAAGGGACCCATGAGCTTTTATCCAGAAAGATCCAGGCTAGTATTTCTGCTGTCTTTTGCATGCTTTGGTGATCTGCAGATCAACCTATGTGCTGATTTTTAGGTTTGCCTCTTCACCCTGCAGGTTGTTGATGTTTTATGCATTCTCCAGAAGAACTGAGTGCTTAATGTTTGAACCTTTATTTGTATTTCCCCATGGTGCACATGCGTTGTCTGTTCACCTGTGTGCACATGTTGAAGCCAGAGGTTGGCAATGAGTGTCCTCTATTGTCTGAGACAAGTCTCTCAGCGAACCTTGAGCTCACCATTTCCACTATGCTGACTGGCCAGTAAGCTCAAGGATCCACCTGTCTCCATCCCTTTAGATCTGGAGTTACAGGCACATTGCATCCAGCTGTTATATGGACAATAGAGATCCGAACTCAGCTCCTTTCCCTTGCATATCAAGTATGTTAGCCTGCACCATCTCTCTAGCCTGAGTTTGGGTTTTTTAAAAAAAACCAACACGCCTGGATCTGGCATGACCTGTAGAATATCTACATGGGGCCTCCAGCTGAATTCTGACCCCTGGAAGGCAAGATGGCTTGGGCTGCTAGTGTGACTTATGGGTTCTGCTAAGTTGGTTTGGATGTGTTGGGGCTTCTCCTATAGCTGTGACTTTGAAACCTCCCTCTTTCCCCTGGCCTGCCCCATCCCCATGTTTCTCCTCCCACCCCAAAGAGTCTACTTTACTTGGAGAAGAAAACAGGTTATGAATGGAGTCCTGGTCTGGCATAACTCGCAGGCTCTTCAGGAGGGGACGGGAGTGGCACATGGCAACACACACATAAGCAGTTCCTGGAGAGCTCAATGACAGCCTTGGAGAAACTAGGCTTGCAGCCCCACTCACCCATGGTCTAGTTGGGTACCTGGAGAGACTCATCTCTGAGCCCCTCTATGTCACTTGATGGTGGAGCTATGGTGACTTCATGTGTGAGTAGCTATGGGGGGGGGGGGAGAAGAAAAAGCACATCCAGGGCAGCATCTGACACAGAGCAGCCGTTGTTCTATCCTTTTACCATGACAGTGGCCATCAGGAGCCATTTGCAGTCCCTGTGCCAGGCTCTGACAGCATCACCCAGCTGGTTTCTATGCCCATAGGACAGCAGGCTGTCCTGACTGGCCATGCCAGGGGCATGAGCCTCAGGGCTGTGGCCTGGGGAAGGTCCTGCATGGAGCCCTCCACAGCAGCTCCAGTGTGCTCTTTCCCCAGCAGCATCTTCTCCCTGCCTGATCCTTAACAGTTTTGACAGGCCAGCCTATTTTTAGAAACCTGTTCCCACTCTTTCTCCCTGTGGGAAAAGGAAAGCAAGTTAAATTTTAGAATTAACCCACCACCCTCCTCCTCCAGTGTATGCTAGTATATAAACCAGCTACCAGGGAGGGACTGAACTGGGGCAGCAGGCAGGAGGGGTTTGGGAAGGCTGCTGTGGGCTGACCACGCTGTTTATCTCTGCTCTGGGCCTTGTCATTTGGGTACCAGTGGGACACAAGTTCAGAGCAGTAAACAGCTTGCCTGACCATAGCAGAAATTGGAATCTTACAGCCTTTGTGCAATTGCAGGTGACTGTCAGGTGGTCCCATGGGGGCTGGTGGTATGTTATTTTTCATGGGGGGGGGGGACTGGTGCCTTTTCTTGGCCCCTAAGAGCCTTTGGCTTTCAAAGCTCTCACACCCCAGCCAGTTTAGACCTGACAGTAGCTCTGAGGAAAACGCAAAATCAGAAATTCTCACCCACTCTGCTCTCTGGAACCAGCCTCCAGCTATCCATGATGAAATCAAAGATCAGATGTCCTGTGGTGGCTGAGGTAGGGTGGCGTCTCCTGGTCCCTGAGCAGAAACTTTCCATGTAAGACCCAGCTCAGTGCAAGGAACCTCCCAAGAAACATATTCAGCTTGGAAAAAAAATTAAAGCTAAGGTTAGTCGTTACTTTTATAACCATGAACCTGGCCAGGATTTATAAAAAGTAAATGATATCACTGTCTTTAGTTTGATCTATTTACATTTAAGCTTTAGTGGGGACTCTTCCACTCTGAGGTTTGAGGTGTCTCTTCCAGGCCAGGGAGCAGGGGGAGGGGGAAGACTAGCAGGCCTGGATCCTGGCTTCCCCAGATCTGCCCTGCAAAAGACTTCCAGAAAGTAAGCATAGTTGCCCTACAATGCCCAGGCCTGCAACAAGGCTAAAGTGGAACACGACTGTTCACAGCTCTGTCCTGCCTTCCCCTCGAACCTCTTCCCAGCTCAGACAACACTAATGACACACACAGAAGCTCCATTACCTCTCAATAAGATGCTTTCTCCTCAAATCTAGACTGAGTGGCCCAGGCCTTGGCCGTACCAGCTGGCCATGCTCACAGGCACCTGTCAGCTTGGTGCTCCTTCATGGGACAAACCCAGTCTTTCTGAGCATGTAATCTTATCAGAGCTGATTTGCTATCTGGTACTTTCTAGGGCTTTGTGATGGTATATGTCAAAGTGTCTTAAAGGGTTTCCACTCATGGTGTATTTCACCTGATAAACTTTTATAGGATCCTGGAATAGAAACATACACACGCACATGTGCCAGCATGCACAGAGAAGGGTAGGGAGAGAGAATGAAAAACTTAGAATGAAGTTTATTTTAAAGCGGCTATTTGGTACACATATAATTTTACTGTTTGTTAAAGACAAAAGCAAATTTGAGAAGGTGAGCATGGCTGTTTACTTTACATAAAGAATTAAACCTTGGTAGATTGTTTAATGCCACAGGACATAGAGCACACTTGGTGTTTTTTCAGGACCAGCTGATAATCCTGATTTTGTAATTGTGCGGAGAATTACACCACTTCACATAAACACATAGTATCAAATGGCAGAAGGCTGTTCAGGGCCATTTCAGAAACTGTTGGAAATCCTATTCTATTTCCAACCCAAATTTTATTTAACAATTTTTTGTAATTTTATTATCTCTTCCCTAGCTCTGCCTCTCAATCATTGCCTTAATTATTGTTGTTGTTGATTATATATATATATATATATATATATATATATATAAAATCACACATAAAATGTGTGCACACATTTATATATGCACACATAAAATCATACACAAATGCAACCTGTTAAGTCCATTCAGTGTTGCTTGTATTGATATGTTTTTAAGCCCCTCCACTTGCTATTGGACAACCAACTACAGGACTCGTCTTTGGGGAAGACTAATTATCCCCCTCTCAGCAGTCATCAAGTGCCTGTGACTCTTCCTCTAGCAGTGAATCCCTGTAAGATTTCCCCCATCCTCATTGGTGTGTCGGCTGGTGTCATTGTTCAGATCTTGTTCAGGCAACCATATTGCTGCAGTCTCATGGTGCAGCTTCCCTGTCATGTCAGGAGAATACAATGCCAAGGCAGATTTCTTGGTCTTCTGGCTCTTACGACTCAGCTATGGCCTCTGAGGCTTAGGTATAGGGTTGTATGGTAGATGTATCAGTGGGGGCCAGGCACCCTGAGATTAGTCATTCTTCTCTTCATTGTTGCCAGCTGTGGCTTTTTGTAATGGTCTCAGTCTGCTGCAAAAAGAAGCTCGTTTGCTGATAGATGGGAGTGACATTGATCTGTGGGTGTAAAGGTATATATCTAGAATGCATGAAGAAATTACATTAGTTTAGGAAAGGGATGGCGGTAGGTTCTCCTCTAGGATCTATGACTCCATTAGCTCCAGATTGTTGGTTAGGTTTATATACCAGGAATGCCTGAGTAGGCCAAAAGTCTAATTAAACATCTGTTGGTTATGGAAACAGTATTCCTGCCACTGTTGCACCTTTAGGGATATCTTGCCATGCTGGTCATAGGTGTCAGAGCTAAGTAGGAGCATTGGTTTCTTCCCTCTCTTGGCAGTTTGCATAGCAACTTCTAGTGCTAGGAAAGCTAGGTCTCCTAGTGGAGGCTTCCAGATCAGATCCAGCTCAATTCACCTGAGTGCTGTGTCTGAAGTACATGGTGGATTTTGGCAATAGGGACTTACATTCAACTTCTAGGAGGCAGCCAAGGACAACAGCAATAGTCTATATTGTTCAGGGAGACTCTTAAGACTCTTAGCTGACAGATTGAAAGGAGATTTCTCAATCCTGGTACTGAGGTTTTGGTTAAGATAGTCTAGGGCTCTGGTGGGGAGCATTATTATCCTGAGTGGTATAACTTCATCTAAAATACCCCCCTCTCTTTCACACACACACCATGTAATTTTTTGGTAAATATTAGATTCCTTATGGCTCTTTAAGCATTCTTAGTGTTATTAAAGGTTCCCCTCTTTCCTGTTTCCCTCTTCATCTCATGTATCCTGCTGTTATTCCTTTTTCTAGAGCTCCCAAAGGCCATGGTCCCCTTTTACTTTCTTGGTTTCTGCAGTTACTCACATCTAAAGACTTGGCATGAGGCAACAGAGAGAAATGGGAACATGTGTTTGTACTGCTGATTCTGGGGTACCTCACTCAGTATAATATTTTCTAGTTTCATCCATTTTCCTGTAAATATCTGGATTTATTTATGGTTGAACAGTATTATATAGTATATTTGTACCACATTTTCATTATCCATTCATCAGTTGAAAGACATTTGGGTTCTTTCCATTCCCCATTTATTGTGAATTGAACAGCAATGAACATGCTGAGCAAGTGTCTGTGGAGTAGGATGTCAAGTCCTTTGGGCATATGCTGGGGGGTGGTGTAGCTGGGTCACACTGTAGATTTATTTTTAGTTTTTTGAGTGTTCCCCATACGGATCTCCAGAGTGGCTGGACCAGTTTGCAATGCTACTAACAGCAGATGCAGGCTTCTTTTTTCCCAAGCTCCTTAGCCCCAGTATTTGTTACAGGGTTTTGCTGATCCTTGCCATTCTGGCTAGGATGAGATGAAATCTCCAAGCTGTTTTCACTTGAATTGCTCCAATTGATTAGGATGCTGAACACTTTTTGAAATATTTTTTAGCCATATTTATTTATTCTTTTGAGAACTATCTGTTCAGATATATAGCTCATTTCTTTTGAATGGGGTTTTTTATTTATTTATTTATTTTTGAGTTCTTTACCGATTCTGGATATTAATCCTGTGTCGGATGTATAGATGGCAAAGATTCTCTTCCATTCTATGGGTTTCTTCCTATAGCTGATTGTTTCCTTATCTATACAGAAGCTATTAGGTTTTATGAAGTTCCACTTGTCAATTGTTGGCATTAATTCCTGGAGAAACAGTCTTATCAGAAAGTCCGTTCCCATAGATATATCTCGTAGGGTACTTCCTATGTTTTCTTCTATCAGTTTAATCCTTTTAGGTTTTGTATTGAGGCCTTTGGCCATTTGAAGTTCATTTTATTAAATATGGATTTAATCTCATTCTTCATGTCAACACACCATAATTTTTAAAAATATTTTTTTAGCACCATTTGTTGAAGGTGCTTTCTTTTCTCTGTTGTGATTTTGACATCTTTGTCAAATATCAGGTGGCTGTAGGTACAAGTACTCATGTTTGGGTCTTCTGTTTTGTTCTATTGGCCTACATGCCTGTTTTTTTGTGACTATACCATACTGTTTTTATTGCCGTGGCTCTGTAATATATCCTAAAAGTCTAGCATGATAATCCTTTCGACATGTTCTTTTTGCTCAGGGTTGCTTTGATTATCCTGGATATCTTGTGGTTCCTTATACTTTTTGACTTTTTCCATTTTTTTGTGAAGAATGTTGCAGAGGTTTTGGTTGAGTTTGTATCTCTAAATTGCTTTTCGTGGAAGACTTACTTTTATAGTATTAACTGTGCCAATCCATGGACATGGGATGTCTTTCTGTTCTCTAGTGTCTTTCTCAATCTATTTCCTTAGAAATTTAACATTGTCGCTGTAGGCGTCTTTCACCTCCTCAGTAATGTTTATTTCCAAGATATTTTACTGTCTATTGTGGACAGAAATGTGTCTATGATCTCCTCAGCATGTCTGTTGGTGATGTATAGAGAGGCTACTGACTTTTGTAAACTTTTGATGACTTTTTTTTAAAGTAAGGTTTTGTGAGCTGATTTTGTACTCTGCCATTTTGCTGACATTGCTGTTTCTAGATTTTTCAGGTACAATTTGTGGGGTCTCATGTATATCATTTAAACTGCAAGTAGGACGAGCTTGACTTGTTCCTATCTGTGTCCCCTTCATTTCCTTCTATTGCTTGGACACTGTATTAGGAGGACATGGGGCAGCAAGCAGCCCTGATGCCCCGGATTGCTTCCTCATCTGGGATCATGTTGTCCACGCTCTGTCACATGTTATACTTACATCAGCTCAGCTTCCCACACTGGTTTCCTTTATTTTATTTATTGATATATGTAACTTTTCTTACATTCATGTGTGTTCCCTACGGTCCCATTCTCTCTACGGGTATCTTCATGGTGTCATGAAGGCACAGTGGATTTTGTTAAAGCATTTCTCCACATCTATTGAGAAGATCATGTGATTTTTGTCTTAATGTCCATTTATTTACTTTATTGCATTTATTGACTTGTATGTGTTGACCCATCCATGAATCTTTGGCATAAAACCAACTTGATCATGGCAAATTCAGTTTGCTAGTATTTTATTGAGGACTTTTGCACCTATGTTCATCAAGGGTTTTGGCCTGTGGTTTTTCTTTTACTGAAACTCACCTCAGTTGTTCAAATAACAATTTTTAAAACAAAACATTGTAATCAATACAATTTCAAGACATGTTAACTTGATACATGCTGTTGGATGCTGGGAGAAAAAATAATCAATATTTATTTTTCCTATAATTAAATCATTATGTTTCTATAAGAGCAGAAAACCTTATACAAACGGTGAAAACACTGCAGTTCATAGCAGCCTGTGAACTACAAGGAGTCAGGGTGTTTCAGAAAATATTTTTTGGCTTTGTGTGGTATGTCAGCATGCTCAGCATGAAGTAAACATGTCTGTGTGCTCAGAAGGGCAGCTGTAGTGAGCCTCCAAGACACAACACAGCCCAGCCTAGCCAGAAACACCTCGGACTCACCATGATTTTTGTTGTCATTTTTTGTTTTTTTTGTTTTTTTTTGTTTTTTTGTTTTTTTGCTATCAAGCAGAAATCTCCTGCTGTTTTTAATAAAAGTTTTTTCACAACCTCCACATTCATTTACAGGACCTCATGTCAGGTTCTAACCTTCAGCTTAAGAAGCTGGGGCCTAAGGGGCTGGGGAAATGGCTCAACAATTATGAACACTCTGTGCTCTTCTTGAGGGCCTGGGTTCAGTACAGCACCCACGACCTCCTGAGATCTAGTTACAAGGTGTCTGACAACCTCTTCTGGCCTCCATGGACACCAGGCATGCATGTGGTGCAATACATACATGCAGGAAAACATCACACACATGTAATAAAAGTAAATAAATCTTTAAAAAAATTTTAAAAGAAGTTAGTCTCTAACTGAGAACATGCTATGTATTCATAGCATGTGGTTTGACAAGCTTTTAGAAAAATATGTCAACTGGTGAAACCCTCACCAAACTCGTGACAAGGAGCATCCCAGCTCTCAGGTTTTCTATTGATCCTTCGTAACATCTGCAACCCACCACTGCTTCCCTGTAGGCTACTTTCACTTTCCAGAGGTCATAGAGGTAGATTCAAGCACTGTACACTCCTCATTCCCACTGGCTGCTTTTATGCTATTTAATCATTTTGAGATTCAGCCACATTTTGAGTGTATCAGTGGGTTAGTTCTTTTACTACTGAGGACGACGTCATGGTACCTGTATACCATGTTCCTCCTCTTCTCACTTGATGGGTACTTGGCTTGTTCCCTGCTTCAGGCTGTTGCAAACAAAACATTCACGGTCATTTGTATAAATTTCCAGTGGGCGCATGGTTTTGCTTATTTGGGATTAGCATCCAGGAGTGGAGCTTCTGGGTTGCATCCCAGTCATGAATGTCTTTTTGAACAGGCTACCAAACCATTCTTCAGCGTGGCCCTACCCTTTCACATCCCAGCCTTGTGTCCAGCTGCTCTACACCCTCGGCTGCACTTGGTCATTTTCCCACCCACTAATTACAGCAGGGATGAGGGGCATGCCCTGTAGCTCTTGCTTGCATTTCCTGTAGATGAATGGTGTCAAGCATCTTGCTTGCATTTCCTGTAGATGAATGGTGTCAAGCATCTTAGTCAATGCTAGTTTTCAATCCATGTTTTCTTCTTCAGTAAGGAGTCTACTCTATTTTATCCATTATTTTGCTGTGATCTTTTCTCAGCATTAGCTCTTGAGAAAGATATCCTACATGTAAAGAGTCCGTCATCAAATTTGTGATTTTGAAACCCATCCTCTGGGACTACTCCTTTTTTTTTTGGTTCTTCTAACAGTGACTTATAAGATCAGAGTTTTGGTTTTTGAAATCGCCCTTACCAAGCCTCTGGGTTTTTTTTGTTTTTTTGGTTTTTTTTTCCTTTTTAATTTTCATATTTTATTTACATTTCAAATGTTTCCAACTTTCCAGATCTCCCCTTTGGAACCTCCCCATTCCCTCCGCCCTCCCCCTGCCTCTATGGGGATATTCTCCAACCCACCCTCCCACCCATCCACTCTCATCTTCCCTCCTTGACATTCTCCTATACTGGGGGATCTAACACCCTCAGGCCCAAGGGCCTCTCCTCCCCCTGACGGGTAACAGGACCCTCCTCTACAGTCTTTGTGGCCAGCACCATGGGTCCCTCCATGTGTATTCTTTAGTTGGTGGATCAGTCTCCAGAAGTATGGGGGGGGTCAGGCCAGTTGCCAGTGTTGCTACTTCCCTGGGGCTGCACACTCCCTCTGCTCCTTCAGTCCTTTCTCCAAGCCCTCCATCTGGGACCTCGTACTCAGTACTACTGTTCCTGCAAAGTGACTCTTGGGTATTTCAAACTTTTAGGCTAATAACCACTTAACAGTGAGTACATACCATGTTCATTCTTTTGTGACTGCGTTACCTGGCTCGATGTTTTCAAGATCCATCCATTTGTCTACGAATTTCATGAAGTCATTGCTTTTAATAGCTGAGTAGTATTCCATTGTGTCAATGTACCACATTTTCTGTATCCATTCCTCTGTGGAGGGACATCTGGGTTGTTTCCAGCTTCTGGCTATTATAAATATGGCTGCTATGAACATAGTGGAACATGTGTTTTTATTACATGTTGGAGCATCTTCTGGGTATATGCCCAGGAGTGGAATAGCTGGGTCCTCAGGTAGTATTATGTCCAATTTTCTGAGGGTCCGCCAAACTGATTTCCAGAGAGGTTGTATCAATTTGCATTCCCACCAGCAATGGAGGAGTGTTCCTCTTTCTCCACATCCTCGCCAACATCTGCTGTCACCTGAGCTTTTGATCTTAGCCATTCTGACTGGTGTGAGGTGGAATCTCAGGGTTGTTTTGATTTGCATTTCCCTGATGACTAAGGATGTTGAACATTTCTTTAGGTGCTTCTCGGCCATTCGAGTTTCCTCAGTTGAGAATTCTCTGTTTAGCTCACTTCCCCATTTTTTGATAGGGTTATTTGTATCTCTGGAGTCTAGCTTCCAAGCCTCTGTTTTAGGGAGCATGCTTTCTTTGTGGTTGTTTCGGTTTGTTTGTTATTTGTGTGGGTGTGTGGGTATAATTCCTTAGGAGCCATCTACATGTTTTTGTTTTGTTTTTGAGACAGGGTCTCTCACTGGGACCTAGTACTCACCAACTAGGCTGGTCAGACAGCTCTAGGCATCTACTGTTCTCCACATCCCCAGAGCTGAGACTAGCCATGCAGCACCGTGGCTTTTCACATGGATGCTTGTGTGCTAATATACTGAGGTATGAAAAGGGGTATACTGGAGTAGTTTGGACTGAGAGCAAAATCAACTTTGAACTTTCCATTTCTCTTCCCATGTCCTCCATCTGTTTGCATTCTATGGGCTGTGGCCTTCCTGCTGTGTGTGTCTGATCTGCCCCTGTTGCCTGTCTGTGATGCCTGTCTCTAACAAAGGGCTTTTCTCTGCCATTATTGAACAGCACAGGAAACATGGCACAGCAAAGGACCAAGGGATGCTTTTCTATAGAACTCTTCAGTTGTTTTGCAGAAAAGAACTTACTGACCCCAGTTGACCCCGAGTAGCACTCAAAACCACACAGATGCTATTAACTTATATCCACATGTTGTGGCCAACTGTGTTCAACCTGTTGACCATTTTCAACAAATGATTACCATAATACACTCATAGATTAGTCTGGGTCTGGGGCGTGGTAGAGTGCATTAAGATTAAAGCTATGCTTAGTTTAGTTGGTAAAAAGCATGCTATATGGGAAAACCAAGGCATGGTAAGATTGGTTACATTATTCTCTTAAAGGGAGGTTAAATTTGAGCAGCATGAACACACAGTAGGACAACAGGTTATATGTATATTCTTAAATGATTGTTCGATATTTTATGAACTTGGCTGCATGGTCTGACAAAAGTTCAATGTCTTTGAAGGCAAGATTTTTTTTTTTTTTTTTTTTTAAAGACATTAATGGAGGGATTCAACTGTGATCTCATGCTTACGCAGCAAACACTTCATGAACTGAGCCTTGTCTCCAGCCTGAGGGACTGTGCTCTGGAGTCAACAGCTAAGAAGTCTTGCTCAGTCTAAGGCCACAAAGTTTCCTTCTTTCCTGAAGCTTTCGAGTGAGGTGATCTGTTTGGATCATTTTGTGTTAGTTTTTGTATGAGGTACTGTGTGAAATGGCGTTAACCTCACCATGTCTGCATTCAGCCTTTATAACATTGGTTGCAGAAGATACTCTCTGTTTTGACTGAATGGCCTTTGTGCTTTCATAGAAACTCGTCTGTGGGTCTTGTTCTGGCCAATTCATTTTCTTACTTCTCTATCTCAAGGATAACACTACGAGGTGTTTGTTATCTGAGCCATGTGGAGACTCTTGAAGTCAGATGGCATTTGGGCTGGTCTGGGTCTTTTGTTTCCATGTGACTCTTTTAATTAGTTTATTACTTTCAGTTTTTAAAACAGGCTTGTGGAATTTTAATCAGAATTATGTTGAAAAGGAGTTCAGTTTACAGAGCCTTCCTAGCACAGGCGAGGCCTGTCTCTTTACTAAGTCAGTCATTTCTAATTCCTTTAAGGGGCATTTTGTGGATTTCCATGCAGCAGGCCACTTTTATACATCCCTCCGACTTACTGGTCGTGACTTCATATTACTGTGAATGACAACTTTATCTTCAGTTGTGATTTGCAATTGTTTGTCACCAACATATGAAAACAACGTGGACATCCACAAATCAATCATGTACCCTAAACCCTCTTAAGTCCACTTAGTTTTAGATGCTGCTTTCTTAGATTGCACTGGATTTTCTCAGAAGTCGATAATTATGTCAGTTGAGGCTAACGACAGTTCCACTTCTTTTCCAGTCCGATGCACTGTGGTTGCTCATTCCTCCCCTAGCACGACTAGTGCTGGGCTGCATAGCCATGGTGGGCACCAGGCCTTCTCCCACTGCCTGGCCTCAGAGAGAAGCACTGAGTCTTTTTACCTAGTGTGTGGTGCTGGTAGGTTTCCATCCCTGCCCCTTACTCACTCTCAGCTATTCTCTTGGATTCCTGCTGTGTGGAGCTTTTGTGAGAAATGAGAATCCATCTACATGCCAAAGGCCTTTTCTGCCTAGATTCCAATGATGCTGATGATGTTTCTCTCTTAATTTGTGAACATGGTGACTTATATTGACTGATTTTCAGATGCTCAACCAGCCTTGCATTCCTGAGATCAGCATCTGTGGGAAATGAAACAGCATAGTTTTTATGTGCATGTAGGGCCACATTTCCTTAAAAAGGGAAGAATGTATATCTTCAAAGATTATGTATAATTGTATTTTACCTGTCCAATTTTAGCATCAAGAGAAAGCTGGAGGATTCCTCCACTCTTTCTTCCTGAAAGTCTTTATAAAAAATCAGGGTTATCTCTTTAACCTTTAGGAGAATTTTCCAGTGTAAATTTGCACCTGGTGTATCGTTGCAAACAAGTTGTCAACATATTTGGTTTCCTTAGTAACACATGATAAAGAATATTCTAGACATCCACTTCTCTGGTCAGCTTTGGTAATATGTCTTTCAAAGAATGTATTTGGTCTAAGTTGCCAAATCCAATGAAATAAAGCCTTTCATGACATTCCCTTATTTCCCTTGACTATTATAGAAACTATAGCGATGTTACTGTATTCATTCCTCTATTGCCAATCCATGTCTCCTCTCAGCCTTTCTGCTCATTCTAGCTAGAGGCTTGTTAATTCTATTGAGCTCCTTGAAGAACCAGCTTGGGTTGTATTGATTTCCTCTATTGATTTTCTCTCTTCTATTTCATTGATTTCCACTTTGCTGTTCATTATTTACTCCCCTACTTTACTTTGGATTGCAGTTCTTCCCCTCATTTCTTAAAACAGAAGCAGAAGTTATATATTTCAGTACTGCTTCCTCCAATGGAACTCAGTGCCACAACTGTCCCTGTTGGTCACGTCTGATTGATGCTTCGTAGACTTTTATATATCATGCTTTTATTTTCACTCCAAAATAATTTCTAACTTCCAATTCAGTTTCTCCTTTGGTCCAGGAGTTATTTGGACATGTCTTGTTCAGTTTCTAAATGTTTGGAGATTGCCCAGATAGATGCCTGGTTCAATTTCATCATTGTCACAGAACATACTTTGTGAGACTCCAATTCTTTTAAAGCTGGGGAAATGGTCTGTATTGATGAATATTCAATGTGTACTTGAAAAGAATATATATTCTACCACTGTTGGGGAAATGTTTCTGCAAACATTAGGTCATTTGTCTGTTAGTGCCACTCAAGCCTTCTGTGCCAAGGTTGGTTTGTCTGTTTCTTTTTTGTATGGTTCAATGAGAAAGATTTGAAATATCCATCATCCATTGTGGATTTGTCTGTTTACGTTCAGCTCTGTCATATTCAACTCTATGAATTTTAGGCCTCTGTAGTTAGGTACATACTTTAGGATTCTTGCCTTCAGTGTGGATTGGCCCTTTTGAGTTAGAAAGTGACTTTTAAAACTTCCCATTGCTCTGATATTACTGAAACACTGGTTTGTCTGTGTAAGATGACGTGCCACCTTCTTTACTTTCAATCCTGTCCTATTCACTTCTATGTATTTAAGGTGATCTTCTGTAAGTGCTTGCCTTTTTCCCATCCTGGCAATGCCTGGCTTGTACTGAGGCCACTTAGTGATATTAGTATGCTTAGGCTTATGTCTGCCAGCTTACATTTGCTCCCACTGCCCTTTTGTTCTACTTTTCTCTTTTCCTGCCCTCTTTTGAATCAATCCATTGCTGACTTTTATGGGTCCCTTATTTTTAATAGATGATATTTTTAAAGATCACATCAAAATTGAGCCAAAAGTAAAGAGATCTAATGACCCCCTCTCCCCAACACAGAGTGTCTGTAGTTTCCAGCTTCCAACCCCAGACTCTATCACAGCCAGAGAACCCACATTAGAATAGCACTTTCACCCTCAGCCCAGCTCCTTGCTTGAGAGCTCACTCGCGGTGGTGTATGTTCCATGCCTTTGGCCAAGTGTATTATGGCACAGTTTTACCATTAGAGCTTCACAATAGACTAACTTGGGGTATGTAAGTTTCCCTTCATTCCCTCGTTGCTCAATAGCTCATTTCCTTTTGGTGCCAAATAGCACATCATCTGCCTGGTCACCCACTGGAGGACGTTATTGTTGCTTTTAAGTTTGGCAGTTGTAGAGCAAGCTACTGTGCTGTTATCTTTGGTTTAGCTATCTGAAAACATCAAGAAGGAAAGACTTACCCTGGATTATAGTGAGTGCATGGTCAGCTGGCTCTACTGCCTTTTAGCCTGCATCAAAATCAAACCATTGTGGTGGAAAGGTTTGGTGGAAGAGAGCCACTCACCTCATGGTAACAGGAAGCAGAGAAGGGAAGGAGCCGGGAACAAAAGAGCCTTCCATTGTATGTTCCAAGTGACCTGCATCCTACTACTGGCCACCACCTCCCAATAGCACCACCTGCTGGGTGCCCAGCACTCCACAGATGGGGTCAGCCCAAAGCCGAACTAGAACTGGACCAGCTACTATAACATCCATGTGAAGGTTTCATGGTTAGAAACTAAGTTTTCCAGGTAATTTGAGCAATAACGAGGAGCTTGCTAGATCCTATGATAGGAATATCTTTCTTTTTTAACCTCGACAGGGGCTGAACCATCTCACATTCCCACCAGTAACAACTGAGATGTCTCTTGCTCTCGCAGGTCCTCACTGTATTGGGGGACATTAGTGTGTGAGAGCTTGGTCTTCATAGCAGGTGTGTGATGGTAGCTCTTAGTTGTTTAAGTTGTCAACTCCATAGTGACATGTGACATTGGGCAGCTTCTTATGTCACCCTCTTCTCTGCTTTGGTAGGGGAATCTTTTCAGGTCTATGGCCTGCCTCTTATGTCAAGTCATTGGTTTTATTATTGGGTTTTTAGAACTTTTTGTATATTTCTAACAGCATCCTTGACTAGACAAGTCTTTGGAAATTCTGCATTTCCAGCCTGTGATTTGTCTTCCCACTGTTAAGACAGTGTCTACCATGGAACAGAGGCTTTTGTCTCTATTAAAGCTCACCTTGCCAGTTAATTTATGGCTCACGTCTTGGATTGGGCCTTTGGAACTGTTGCTCAAGTGTCATTTACAACACACCTACTGTTGTCTAGAATTTTCTCCTGCATTATCTTGTGAGAGTTATGTAGTTTTGCATTTTATATATAGGTTAGTGATCTATTTTGAAGGAATCTTTGTGAAGTATCTAATGGTGACTATAAGTCACTTTCTTCCTATGTGTGTGTGTTCTCACAGAATTTGTTTTGATTTTGTTTTCTTGCCCTCCCCCTGCCCCAAAGGCCAAGTCTATAGCTGCATTAGTATACTTCTGAGATCCCTGCTCTGTTCTGTTGATTTTTTTCCTTCTTTCACCAGCACACACTGACATGGTTGCTGTAGCACTCCATAGCAGGTCTTGAACTTTTGGGTAGCACTAGTCCTCTTACCTTTTTGTTGTTCTGCAATAACTTAGCTATTCTGAGGTTCCTTTCTTTGTCTTGTACATCTTAGAGCCAGCCTATCATGTCCACATTGAAAGCTGTTATGATTTTGTTTGGGATTGCATTGAATCTGTAGATCCAGTTGGGAAGGATCAACTCATTGAACTCCTCACGTCTTCCTTTCTACCTGAATGAGATGCCTTTCCATTTACTTGGTTCTTTTTTTTTTTTTTCTTTCAGCAGAGTTTCGTAGTTTTCCTTATGATGGCAATCCTGTATGTCATTTTAGAATTATCATCCAACATCTCATTTTTGTGAGGATGTTTATGGTGCTATATGTGTGTGTGTGTTTTTTGTTTGTTTGTTTTAATTTCAGTCTCCATTTGCTATAGGCAAGTCTGGCTTTTATGCATTAATCATATATCTCGGAGAGTTTTATCTATTATTGATAGCTCCCGGGGGGCTTTAGTGTCTTCCTCCTCTTCCTCTTCTCCTTCCTTCTTCCTTCTTTCTTCCTTCTCCTCCTCCTCCTTTTTTCTTCTTTTTCCTCCTCCCTTCTTCTTTCTTTTCCTTCTTCTTCTTTCTCATCCTCTTCTCTTTTTTCCTCTTCTTCCTCCTCTTCCTCCTCCTCTTCCTCCTCTACTATTTTCTCCTCTTCCTTCTTCTTCTGTCTTCAGGGGATTGCTTCTTTTAGATTTCCTAAATAGATAATCATGCAGTGTTTGTCAGGGTTCTCTAAAGGCACAGAACTGATAGAATGATAGTTTTCTTAGATTCGCTTATGGGATGGTCTGGGTAGCCCAGTAATAGCTTTCTCATGTCAGAAAGATGGAGAATCCTACAGTTGTTCAGTCCATGAGGCTGGATATCTCAGTTCTCCTAATCTGGTGCTGGAGTCCTGGAAGATTCTTGAGGAGTTGCTGGTCTTCAGTCTACTTTGGAATCCCAAAGAAATTGTTTCTAATACAGGCAAAGGAATTCTGTAGCAACAGCAGAGATGGATTTTCCAGTGAGAATGAGGGCAAGTAGGCAAAAAGCAAAGTTTCCTTCTTCTATGTCCCTTTCTTTAGCTGCCACCAGAAAATGCTGCCCAGATTTAAGGTGGGTATTCCTGCTTCAGTTAATCTGATCCAAAAAATCCCTCACGGGAATATCCATCAGGTTGGGTTTTAGTTGATTCCAGTTAAGTTGACACCCCAAATTAGCCATCAGATAAGTCACCTCTGAACAAAGACAGTCTCTTTTGTTGACATAATAGTGATAATTGTTTGATTCTTTCTAGTTAGCACTTAGAAATTAAAACACAGCCTATAACTTACCACAGACTGTCTCAAAATGGCATCATATAAATGTACCTACACTATAAAAATCTTACCATGGGACAGCTCTAACCCTCCCTGTGAGTCTGAATACTGTTGTTGTCTAGAACTATATTTTTATACATATAATAAATTCCACAGAAATGTTATTAATTTAAATAGTTCAGTTGTGAAAGGTTTCATGTATTTGCCTGGATACTTACCATCTCCTACTAGTCTCTCACTGGATGCCAGATGTCACATTTCCTTGCTGGCTATGGGTAAGAACAGCCTAATGTTCAAAGACAAAAGAAATTACTTAGAAATAATCAAATCCTTTCAGATACTGCTTTAAGATTTTTTTAAAAGCAGTATCAGGACAGTATTTATTGAGGACTAACTGCTCTGCCTGAACACAAGAGCTCCCCAAGCATGTTAGCCAGTGCTCGGTCAAGCTCATCCTTCCCAGTGTGACTTCCAGGAGCAGATGCTGCACCTAAGTCTGTGCACCCTTAGCACTCTTCCCTGTAATCCTCTTGCCTGTATCCTTGACTACTTTCAGACAGATCTCTATAGTTCCCTCATCCCTCATTCATCCCATATTCTGTCCCACAACCTTCTGCTCCCTCCTGACCTCACATGTGGCCTTGTTGCTATGTAAGGCTGTGGAATGGGAAACACACCTTGTCTCTTTGTGTCCTGTCTCTCGCTGTTCTTTTCTGGCTAATGGTCAGAGTAATGGAAACCATGTCTCTTATATTTCATCAGTTCTGGGCCTTCATTTTGTTTGTTCCAGAGGAGAGCACATATGGCCTGTTTCTCCATTGCCAGGGGGCAAGGGGAGGGGGTAGCCCTTGCATGGGGATTTTCTTTCTTGTCTGTTCTTCTTGAGGCAGTGGAGGGGGAAGAGCGTCGGCAAAGGGTAAGACTTTGCCTTAGGAGATATTTCGGGTTGCTGTATAATAATAAAATGTTTATTATCTAAGTCTAAGTTACTGTGCTACTGTAGCTGCCCTGCCTTCTGTGATCTTCTGAGGCAAGAAACTGCAGTCTCTGGCACTTAGCACTTCATCCTAAAACAGCAGAAGATAAAGTAAAGGATTAATTGCTGCAACCTTTGACCTTTTGTCCAGATGTCTCATGCTTGTTGGACTAGGGGGAAGTTTGGAGCAATAAGCTTCTATTGAACCAGGAGAAGAGAATAACACTTGCAAAAGGAAAAAAAAATGTTAAAATAAGCAAATATGCATAAACTCACATATGTTCATATACAGATTCATGCATGCTCATTTATACATTTCCATTTAAACCAGTTGATCCCAGCTTGGATACATTCTCACAATTACATACTTACACACACACACATGCATGCATTCTCACAATTACATATGTCTTAGTCAGGGTTTCTATTCCTGCACAAAATCATGACCAAGAAGCAAGTTGGAGAGGAAAGGGTTTATTCAGCTTACACTTCCACATTGCTGTTCATCACTAAAGGAAGTCAGGACTGGAACTCAAGCAGGTCAGGAAGCAGGAGCTGATGCAGAGGCCATGGAGGGATGTTCCTTACTGGCTTGCTTGCTTCTCCTGGCTTGCTCAGCTTGCTTTCTTATAGAACCCAGGACTACCAGCCCAGGGATGGTACCACCCACAAGAGGCCCTCTCCCCTTGATCACTAATTGAGAAAATGCCTTACAGCTGGATCTCATGGAGGCATTTTCTCAACTGAAACTCTTTTCTCTGTGATAACTCCAGCTTGTGTCAAGTTGACACACAAAGCCAGCCAGTACAACATACATACACACACATCCATACTTACATATGCATATGGAGCAAAAGACCAAGCACCGGTGCAGAAAGAACTCTCTCATTCTGATGAAAAATGAGCTCCAATCTTTATTGCATAGAGAAAGTAAAAGCGTCTACCCTTTTAATGCTAAATGAATTAAACCCACATTTGTAAGAAAAAAGCTTTGTTCCTTTTAGTAAGTCTAAGCCTGCGTTGTCCTTACCATGGGACCTGTTCTGTCCCTGCCTGCTCCTTCTACTCTCTGCAGCTTCTTCTTTTTTTCCCTTTTCCTCTGCATTCTACACAACACTCTTAGCTTTTTTTATGTTACCTATAGTTTCTAAGTTATTCCACTCTGCATTCTCCTTCTAATCTTGCTCTCTCCTCCTGCTCTGATGTCACAACAATGCTCTAACTCTCAATGCCTTTTCTCCCAATGCTGTTCTTATACGTCTACGTTCTTCTTGAGTTCAGTTCCGTCTAAAAAAGTGTTCTAAAAATGTCTCCTCAGCTCTGTTCCCTCTCACAGCTCAATCTTTCTCAGCTCAGTCCCTCTCAGCTCAGTCCTCTCAGCTCAGTCCCTCTCAGCTCAGTCCCTCTCAGCTCAGTCCCTCTCAGCTCAGTCCCTCTCAGCTCAGTCCCTCTCAGCTCAGTCCCTCTCAGCTCAGTCCCTCTCAACTCAGTCCCTCTCAGCTCAGTTCCTCTCAGCTCAGTCTTGACTCTTCTCTTTGTCCTCAGCCTTTAAACATCTTTCAGAATACATGATCACTTGTTACCAAGTTCATCACAAGTTCATAAATCAAATCATAAACTGAAATAGAAGTTTACAACAGAGAATGTTTACATGCATATCCCTTAGGAGCAATTATCTGGCTAAACATCCATCCCACTGGGGCCTATTTGGATCCAGAACTAAAGAATTCAAACAGAAGTCTAGCGTAAACTTAAGAAAAATAAAGCACCTGACATCTGCCAGAGCCTGCTTGTGTCACCTCTGAAGGGCTTGTGTCCCAGTGGATGTGGATGTGCAACAGTCAAGAACTCTGTTAAATGCTGAGTTAGCAGTCACACAAGGCCAGACCATGTTGAATGCAACTATGCTTCAGGAAAAGAGCGCTCTCCAGGGAGAGTCAGTGTTGAATGAAGCTTGAAAGGTAATCAGGAGGCAGAGGAGGGTCATGGATGTCAGGGATCAGCTCAGAGTGAGGGGGCTGATTTCTTGGTCAGGCCAGGGACCAAGTTGAGGGGAAGCTCTGTGAAGAACACAGAGAGGCAAAGCTGCCATACAGGAGGTGATGGTTTAAAGGTACAGTCCATCTCCATCAATCTCTGGCTGAGGCAAAACAATTCTCTTGCCATTCAACAGGAATTCAGAGGTACACAAAGGGCTTTTGCTCCAAAGCCACTCTGGGTTCCTCTGAGAAGCTTTGTTTATAGGGGGTTTCCCCAGTAAAACTTATAGTTACTGAGGTTGGCTAGAGATCACACTAAAGCCAAGATCCTGACACCCAGGTCTTCCTGTCTGTCTGTCTGTCTGTATATGTATGTGTGTATGTGTGTGTATATATATGTGTGTGTGTGTGTGTGTATGTATATATACACATACATATATATACATATATATATATACACACATACATATACATATATATATACACACATACATATATATATATGCTCACATGTGCAGACACACACACACTGTGGGGGGAGGCAGCTTCTAAGCCCTCTGACAGAGTCCCTGTGAAGGCCAGGAGCAGGGCACAACTATATTAGAGGCTGCAGAGCCTCCATGCCCAGCTGACAGGTGATTTGATAACAAAACTGTGATTCCTAGACTAACGGCTGCCTGTAAATGAACCTCAGCCACCTGAGCAGGATGGGTCCTTTCACCTGCGTTCTGTTCCCTTCAGGTCTGCTCACCCTCTCCTTGGGTCACAGAGGACAAGATCTGTCCATTTGGAGTGGGATCACTAGGAGGACATCACACAGCAACTTCAGTCCCCATGGTTAGCTCTGCCCCCATTTCCCCAAGAAGGATCTCATGGCTCCTGCTGAGCCCACCCACTCATCTCTGTCTTCTCATCCTTGGGATGAAGTTTCAGAGCTGACTAGCACCCAGGACCTTTAAAGTATAAGGTGAGAAGGAAGCCAGCTGTGTTGTCCCACACATGTATTGAGGTGCTGTCAACAGGAAGGGCTTTAGGTCTCAAAGGCAGAGCTGAATGTAGATGGAGGACATAGAAGGGGCATAACAAGAGCAGGATTCATTGTAGTCTAAGTGCCAGGACAAGAGAGATAGGAAGCCATGGAGAGTGATTGTCTGGCCTCGATTCAGGCAAGCCTTGAAAGAACCTAGCATTTATGATTTAAGCTTGTTGGAATATTAGAAAAGAAGGAAGATTATATAGGGGAACACAGGCATGAACCAGCATGCAGGACTTGAGCCCTAGTTCTAGGCTTATGCCATGGCAAGGCCAACCTGTACCCACATTGGGTACACACTTGGAGCTAGCCCTCAGTAAGATCGGGTTTACACCATATTCCAAGTCAATCTGGATCCCTCCTTCATAAAATGGTCCCAGCCTCTTGACTTCCTAGTACCCTGGAAGAATGCCTATTAACTTCTAGCTCTGTCCATCCTGGGCCAGTTGCCCTCTTCTGAGAGATTCTGGGAAAAGCAAATCTATCAGCTAATGAAAAAACCAAACATTTACAGGAATAGAAGAATAAAAGCAAATGAAAAATCGCTATCTAGTTCTTGATCCCTAGATGCCAAATTCCTAGTTTTCATTTGCTGTTCTGAGAACCTCAAGCCAAGAAGCTTATGGAGGGACCTCAAGTCACCTTTAGATCTCCTGTAATAAAGGCAGGAAGATCCTGAGATCTTCTCACCTATCTATCTTTTTGTGGCTTGGTCTTATGACCCACCTGTTCTGTGCTTATGTGTGTGTTTGTGTACTTACATAGGTGTGCATGCTTAAATGTTTGTGTGTGATTCTATATGTCCTATCCTGTGACCTTGATGCACCTCCTGGGCCCAGATGGGTCTTGGACATTCTTGGACAGCATCCCATGGTCCTTCTTAACAACCTTCATCTGCCTTGTCACCAAGCATTGCTGTGAGGGAACCCCATTTGCTATTCTGTGACTTTCAGACATTGGTCCCTTGGTGTTCTCTTCTCTGCATTCTCTTCTGCAGTGTTCTGGGTCTGGGTTGGGGCCAGAAGCTGTGCCAGATCCTCAGTACTATCTTTGCCCACTTGTGGGAGACATCTCCCTTCCTGAGCTGTGAATTGCATCATGGATGAAGTAATAGAGAGTAGAAACAGGGACATCTCAGAGTAGGGATTGGCCACAGTGGGGAGAAACAGCTGCTGTCATCACCCAGCTGTTTAAGGACCTGGATGCCATGGTGTCCTCTGAGCTCTACCCACAAGGAAGGGTTCCCTCTATCACTTCCCCCACTGCTTTGGGCCACCTGCTCATATGAGTCTCTGACTGTCATTGCATGTAGTCTATTACATTACCTGCTTTTGGGAGGAGGGGCAGTGCTTGGGACATCTGGCTTTGGACATGGACTTCAGCTCTGGAGCCAAAAGGCTGCTCTGCATAGACATGCAGAGTTACACACAGGCATGCAGAGATACACATAGGTATGCAGAGGCTCCCCTGTGGCTCTCCAGACTCTGGTTTTCATCAGAGACATGGGCAAGGGATGCTAGGAAGAGTAGTAGACAAGGTCATGGGGGAACCCTCCTGACAAACATTTGGGGGCCTATGACAGTATGGACAGTATCCTCGGTGTGGGGCTCAGGAGCAGGCTGTCACGAAGGTGGAGTAACAGGATTTGGAGTGTCAGCTCATTAACCTGAACCAGGCTGCATTGTCTTTCCTCATACCAAACCTCCTTCTGAGTTCCTGAGAACCAGAGCTACATCCATGTCAAAATGCTTTCCCACTCCTAGTGTTGTGCCTTGTCTTAGGCAGGGACTGATCTGTCCCCTTAGACCCATAGAGGTTTTTCTGAAAAATCACACCTTTGGCTTGTTCTGAAGCAAAGAGTGGTGGGCATGCCCCAGTGCCCAGCTGGGTGGGTGCCTATGGCTGGCCACTAAGCTCTGAGCTTCCATTTCCTGTTCTGTGAAGTGGGCAGTGCTAGGCCTGTGGAGGGGTGATATGGTCCTTCTCACAGCACCAGCCCCCAGTGCTCTGCTAGGGCCTCTCTTTCCCATCATGGCTTCTTGTGACCTTGTGCCAGCTTGTCTTTGGTGTGCTAACCTGCCGCACATGCACACAGGTAGCACTCATTAACACATAAACACATATTCTCTCTCTCTCTCTCTCTCTCTCTCTCTCTCTGCTTTAATAAATGATGCCTTTCTATTAGGATCCCAAGTGACTTTATAAGCAAGCTATAAATAGCCTAGAAGATTGGCAGGGCGAATCGTTCGCCATTAGCCACGTTTAGGCCACCATCACCCTTCTCTCCCTCAGGGCCAGGCTACAGAATAATTAAGTTTCCTCTAAAGGGCTGTCACCATTAGCTGAGTCATCTTGCTGCTCACCCAACCTGGGCAGCTGTCCCAATCATTGCCAGGAGGAAATTCTGACTACAGGACACTGCAGGGCTGAGCGATAGGGCTACAGACCACAGCCAGGAGATCTAGGGCCTGGGTCTAGACATGTGCAGAGACATGGATAGGAATAGGGTAGCATATGGAGCTTGCTTCATGAATGCTGCAAACAGTCCTCTAAATGTCTAGGGGGCTACAGAACTGCCAGGATTTCCACCCGAATCCCAATACCCAGCACTCTGCCTGATACCCAGAGATACTCTTTCATATATGTTGGAGTAATATATTTTGTTTATTTTTTAAAAAATTAAGACTTTAACAAAATATCATTATGAAAGTATCTCACCTCTACTTAAAATATGGTAAATACTTTAAAAAATTGTTCTTACCCCCTCCCCGAAGGTGATACAGAATCGTTCTTCAATTTTGAGCCTTTGAGTATCACATTATTTAATTGTTAACTTTAGCTTTATTCTTAAAATTAATACATGCAAATATACCTGTCCAGCCAGCCAGATGACAGCTGCAGAGACCTCTGTTCTCTCTCAGTGCTGGAGACCAGACATGGTGATCAAGGTGTCCACACATGGCTGTCTGTGTGTCTGAGTCCTGTTTTCCTACACTCCTACACTCATAAAGATAGCAGGTCACATAGGATCAGGACCTGCCTGCTGCCCAGGGCTTCATTCTGCTATCCCAATCTCTCTGTCTCTCTCTCTCTCTCATATGTGTATTTGTGTATGTTTGTGTGTTAAATGTGTATAACCATGCACACACATGCTCAGTGCAAATGATGAGCTCAGAGAATAGCCTAGATGTCTGTCCCTTCTGCTTTATTTGAGACAGGGTCTCTTGTTTTCTATTGTGTGCACCAGGCTAGTTGGCTTCCAGGGATTCTCCTGTCTATCTCCTCTCTCCCCTTAGGGGTGCTGGGATCACAAATGTGCACACCACAGCATCCTGCTTTATGTGGGTTTTGGGAATCAGAACTCCAGCCTCATGCTTGTGCTTTATACCCTGGGCCCTGTAATGACGCTTCTGAAGGCCCCATACTAGGCACTGCCTCTTGTCAGGTACTAGGCTTCAACAAATGAACATAGTCCCATCCAACTGTATATATTAGTGAATATTTACTGTAAATAACACAGATTAGAGGTGAGTTAGGTAACCTCTGCTGACAAATTAATCTATGTTTATTATAGAAAAAATAATTGCAGTAAGGTGAAGAAGAAACAGAATCTTTAGCGATCCCCACAGTCCATGGCACTAACTATTAAGGAGTAAGTATATTACTATAGGCTCTCTTCTGGACAGGTGTCTCAAGGCAGAGAGCAGAAGCCATCTGTCACCTATACCATATGTCACCACTCACTGATGTCATCATGTCCCTGCATGTGGAGGGCATATCTGAGTCAGGGCTTGTAATGGCTGTGTAGTATTCTGTATACTGTAGTTTCTAGACTCTCTGTGTTATAACCAAAGCCAGCCCACATTACAAACCTTCTAGAAGTGCAGTTGCCAAGGCAAAGGCCATGTATACTCTCCAAGGCCATTTGCTGCTCTGCTTATTACAAGACCAACCCCCATGAATCTTCCAGCCCTTAGTCTCCAAGCAGCCATGCGTGAAAACTTGAGTCCCCTTGACTCTTTCCAGCAATAGCTTTTATTCCCCTTAAAACTCTGTGCCAGTCTCCTCAGCCATAAAAGATGGCTCCGCGGCCTTTTTGTGTATGTTCTTTGATTACTAGACAGGCTTGGCATTTTGCCCTATGCTTACTGGTTGAAGTGGCCACCAGGCATGTTTATCATTCTCTAGTCCCCATTCAAGATCCGAACCTAGCCAGAAGGACCACTTCCCATAGCTCCCACCCTCCTTTCTACCACCGTGCAGTCACTCCTCTCTCTGGAATTTTCTGTCCCTCCCCAGCCTGTGCTACCCTTGCCTGAGTTCTCCTCTGGTCCCTCTTACACAGGATTGAAGCGCTTTAACTCTCCCTTTTCATGGGGACCAACCTGGAATAGAACCTGGAGATGTGGGAAGTTTTCTTTCACTTTCTCCGACTTTCCTACTGGTGCCTTGAGCCACAGGAGTTGATTGGATGGGTTACCCAAAGCCTTGTGGGACAGAGGAAAGTAAGGCAAACATTCCATCACACCGTTGGGTGACTTTGATGTGTTAGCCATTGTATGTCTGAGAATGGCCTGTTGATTTATCCCTCTTGTGGCTTCAGGTTGCCTAGATAGTTAGAAAAATCTTTTCTGTCATAAGCCACTCTTTCCTCCCCTGATCTCCTCATTGCTGATAGCAACAGGAGGGAGTCTGTGCCTCCTTCCACTCAAGCTCAGAGCTTCCAGCTCACCCAGATGATAAAAATGCCCAGTTCAAGTTACTGCATTGTCTGATGGCATCTCTCCCTGTGTGCTGTGTTCCTGCTTCCTATTCTGTCTTAGATTAATTTCAGTGCCACCTCCTCACCAAGACCTTTCCTAATGGCCCTCCAAGAACTACCTTCCCTGGACTGTTACTATCTCTGCCATGTGTATGTGTGCACACATGCATGTGAGCATATGTTGTTTATGTGTCTGTTCACTTATTTGCTGATGTTGTCCATCAGAAATAAACTCATAGGAAATGGGTTTATTTTCTTAATACTGAGAGACTTTTGTGTCTGGCCTGTGATAGCTATTCATTGGGCTTTGCTACATTCGTGAGTGAGTGGGTGGGTGGGTGAGTGAGTGAGTGAGTGAGTGAGTGAATTAAAGAATGGATGAAGAAACCCCAGTGCTGTCCCACAAGAGAGGCCATATTTCATCCATCCCAGGTCTCTGTGACTCTGTAAGGGTGTTTTTCTTCCTCACATAAGTCTACGTGTCTTCTCCATTCTTCCCAAAGACTAAGGGGTAATGGTGAAGTACAATGAGCTTTCTCTGCTCTCAGAGCTTCAGTGGAGTCTCAGCCTGGCCCTGTGGCTTGCATCAGTTTCCCTGGTTTCCTTCCTTTGAATGGCTTAGCTTATGGTTCATTATGCATGCAGAAAGGGTAGTTTAGGAGCCTGTGCTGTATCTAGTACCATCACAAGGCCATACTCAGCTTCTTGGAAAGGTCATTCTCTCCCCTACTCGGTTCCAAAATGGAGAGGTTTCAGCCAGTCCCATACCTGACACACATGCAATACTTTTGGGAATGTGGGAGATATTGGCCCTGCCCACCTGTAATAAATGCCTTCCATGCCCTATGCCTACTGCATGTGTAAGTGCTGTTCATGGCTACCTCCCCACCTGGGGCAATAGGGGTGAAAGGAGAGTTCAGAGGCCCCTCACAGGGTCCCCAGTTTCTCACTTGCTTGTCCATGCCTTTTATGAGCACTATGCTTTGCCATGGCAGAAGGTGACTATGGTGATGATTAAATTACTAAAAAGAACAGATTGTTTGTCAGAATCTTCATTTACATACCAGCTATAACATGCAGATGGCAAGCTGTTCTTGGTCCTCAGAGCAAAGCTCTCTAGGGCTCCTCACTAGGATGCCTTAGATGTGCCTCAGAGGTCTCAGGAAGTGAGGTCTTCTTCTCTTCACTGATCAGCCTGCTATAGCCCATCAGCCACTCCCTGGGTGGCAGAGTGCCTTGGTCACATTTTCAGGGGACTAATGTGTCTACGTTCTGAGGCTGCCATGACAAGTGTCATAAATTCATTGGTTTACACACAGAAATGTACGCTCTCCCAGTCTGGAGGCTGGAGTTCCAAGATTAAAGTGTTGGCAAAGTGAATGTCTCCTTGGGCTTCAAGAGAGAATCCGCTTAGGCCTCTAACCAGCTTCAGCTAGAGAATCAGGTAGAAGCCAGGGACCTAGGTTGTGTGGAAGGACTGCTTCTCTAGTGCTACAAAGATAAGACATGACATCATGTCACTGAGGGTCTAGGATGGACAGATGGATGTCTAAATGGCTAAATGATGATGGGTAGATGGGTGGATGAAGGACTAATAGATGATGAATGGGATAGAAAGTGTGTAGATAAATGATAGGTGAGTAAATGATGAGTAAGTTATAAACAGATGGGTGATAGAAGATAGAATCATAGATGATGCGCAGATGAATGATGAAAGGGATAATGTAAAATGGATAGGTGGATGATGCGTTGATGGACAGATAGTTTGGTAATGTATAGATGGGGGTGGGTGGTGGATGGATAGAGAATGAATGGATGGATACTGGCTGGTTTGATAGATGATGGATTTATGATATATGGAGGATGGATGTATGGACAGACGGAAGGATACTAGCTGGCTGGATAGATGGGGGGTGAATGGATGGACAGGATAGTTGATGGATGGAAGAACAGATGATGGCCAAATGTTGTGATACATCCACACATCTTGGTGGAAGGCTAAGACAAGAGGAACTCAACATCAAGACTAGCTGGGCTATATTGGGGTGAATAAGGGCGTAGATGGATAGTAGTTAGCTTGGTGACCTATCGTCTAATGCTCTTTGAGTTGTGGAGGGAGAAAATAGTACCCAAACTTTTGTTCTGATGTTGAGGTGAAAGTCGGTGAAAAGAAATGATATGGGTTCCCTTAACTGGGAATACCACAAGGCTAAGGCCACCAGTGTGGCCTCTCATGGCTCTGAGCAGTATTAGAAGCAACTGGGCACTTCAGAGAAGTGAGCCATGGAGTTGTTCACAGTTTATATGTTATCTAGAAAGTCAGGTTTGCCTAGGAGTCAAGGTTAAAGCCAATCCCAGGTTCTAAAGGCTTGGCCTCTGGGTATCCCTAGCTTCCACACACCTGAGAAGAGGCATTTTCCACCAGGGCTGGTCACTGAGCCTGCCATGGTGGAGTAATGTTCTGAGCGTTCCAAACTAATGCCTGACAGAACTAGGCCAGAGATTTCAGTCGTGAGCCAGGTCAGCTGACTGCGTTAACCACCATGACCTTTATCCTGGGCTGGGCCAGGCTCATTTTAAATGGCATATTGATTAGCTGGAACCAGGAGTAGCCCAGCCATTCCCCAAGATGACCCCTACACTCTGCCAGTCAGCTTGAGCACTACCCCCTGCCCAAGGCCAACAGACTGTCTACAACCTCAGAGAGGAAGAAATTGGTTGCATCCCTTGGTGGATGATGCAGACGCATAACTGATACAAAAGTTGCCTTTGGTTCCTGACTGCCAGCCCCATCCATGGCCACTCTTCCCCTGCAGCACCCACTCCTAAGCTCACTTCACTCTCCCCACAAGCCCTGCACCAGTAATGCCCACCTACAGATCAGGGCAGAGAGGGCCCAAGGCCTGGGTAACACTGTGGTAAGGATAAGAGTTTAATTCAAGCCCATGTGCAGGAGCAGGCAGACAGCTACGGCTACCCAGGAGTCTAACATCTGCTTTCTTCAGACACATTTGAGAGATGAGAGGCTGAAAGGCAGAGATAGTGCTTGGGAACAGAGGAATCCTTTCAAATTCTTGGCTGTTCTCAGAGAGCTGGCTTTGCATAATGCTGCCAGTCAGCAGGTATAGATTCCTTTTCAGTCCTGGTGTCTTTTCAGTCCTCTCAAGTGCCAATCCAAAACGAGAATTAAGGGCTGCATAGAGAGCCAAAGCTTCCAGGGAACAATGCATTCTGTCCCTGCAGAATGAGGCAGGACCAGTTCCTGAACCTAGTATTGTCCCTTCCCTGGACCCCAAATTCCCTGCTGATAGGAAAGCCTTAGTCACATAAGCAAAGACTGATACACAGCACAGCTATTCACTAGGTACTAGCTTTGGCTTGTCCCATAGGGTTCTTGATAAAGGTACTCTCTGAGACTCATTCAGGACCCAGGTTCCATCCTGTCCCCAAGCAGAGTAAGCCACCCTGCTTGAGGGTTCCCAGTCCATGAGCTAGCCTCACTGAGTACCCAGTTATCTTGAGTGACATACAGCCAACCACATGGCCACAATGCTGCTGTCTAGATGCTAACTCTGCCTCTCTGGGCAGGTAAGCAGGTATCCAGCACCAGGCCTCTCCATGTGGCCATCTCTCTGATTAGGTCTTTTTTTCTTCCTCCACATCTACCCTTCACCTTTTTGGGGTTAAAATATAATTACAGTATTTATTATGTAAGTATATAAAATACAATTACATTTTACACATACATATATGTGTAATTGCATTATTACATAACTGTATTACATTATTATCCCCTTTCCTTTCTTTAGTCCTTCCCTTGTCCTCTCTCCCTTGCTCCCTCTCAAATTCATGGCTTCATTTTGTTTTCTGTGTGTAGAAATATATAAAACAACTTGCTCTGTCTCTTTAGTGTTACTTGTATGTGTATTAGTTTCGGATAAACTTATTAGGGGGCTCATCCCTGGAGAGGACTATGCCTCCTGCTCTCAGCATTGCTTAGTTGCCTGGAGTTCTTCATTAAGGCCTCTACTTGTTCTTCTTTAGGAAGCCATATTGTGGAGTTATGGGAGAAGCCCCCTCATATTTCTAGGAGACACAGTTTCACAGCAGATTTTCCGATTCTTTGGCTCTTATAATCTTTCAGCCCCTTCTTCAGCCATGTTACCTAACACTTGGGTATAGATTTATCAACTGAGACTAGGAACCTCATGATCAGTTCTTGTCTACCTTTTCACCAGTTGTGGCTTTCTGTAATGGTCTCTGTCCATCGCAAAGATAAGGGTGAGTTACACTGATCTGTGGGCACAAAGAATAAGAATTTATGATGCAGTTAGGAATCATGTTGGCTTAGTAAACTGCAGGTAGTAGGTTTTCTCCTGAGAACCAGGATCATGCTAGCCATGGGCTGCTGGGTAAATTTCCAGTGTCAGAAATAACTTCCTGCCCCATGAGTGGGGTAAGTCTAATTAGACTGCTCTTGGTTACTGCCAAGATACAAATGCTGGTGTTGCACCCTTAGACATAGCTTGTCATGCTGCTCAGGCTGTGCTTCATAGGCATGGAAGGCGGGTAGAGCCGTTGCTTGCTTCTCTCCCTTGGCAATTTACATAGCACCTTCCAGTACTCAAAAGCATCAGGGAAGCTAGGCCTTAGGGCTTTAAGGCCTGCTCCACCTTGGGTCCACTCTTCCATTTTTTCCCATTTTCTCCTTCACATCACTCATATCCTGCTATTCCCCTCTCTAGCTGTTACCCTCTCCATGGTCCCTTTTTCCTTTCTTGGACTTGGCTGTTACTCGAGGTTGTATATTCATGCCTGATGATTTAGAGCTGGGAACCATGGATAAAGAAAGAACATGTGACCTTTGTCTTTCTGGATCTGGATAACCACATTCAATATAATCTTTTATAGTCCATCCGTTTGCCTACAAAGTTTATGATTGATTCCATTTTTTCTTTAGAGTTGAATAGTATTACATAGCGCATGTGTATAACATTTCTGTTGTCAGTTCATCAGTAGAAGAACATTTAGGTTGTTTCCATTTCCTAGCTGTTGTGAATAGGGCAGCGATGAACGTGGCTGAGCAAGTTACTGTGGAGTAGGATGTTGATAGCCGGGTAGTATGGTAGATTTTATGTTTAGCGTTTGGGTGTTTTCAGAGTGGCTGTACAAGTTTGCAGTCCCACCGACAGTGAGAAAGGGTTCCCCTTTGGCATGTGTTATCAGTTGTTTTGTTGATCTTTGCCATTCTGACTGTGGTAAGATGAAATCTCAAAGTTGTTTTGATTTGACATCCTTAAATTCCTAAGGATGATGAACATTTTCATTTCCTCTTTAGCTGATGTTTTAATGGGTTGGTTTTGACTTTTTATGTATGGTGGATGTTAATCCTTTGCAAGGCACATAGCTGGGAAAGATTCTCTCTTCTATGGGTTTCCTCTTCACTCTGTTTAGAAGCCTTTTGGTTTTATGAAGTCCTCTTGTCAACTGTTGACCATATTCTTGGGCAATGGGGTCCAATCATAAAATCTTCTCTTTACTTGCATTTGTCTCTAATTTCTTTCTTTCTTTCTTTCTTTCTTTCTTTCTTTCTTTCTTCCTTCCTTTCCTTTCCTTTCCTTTCCTTTCCTTTCCTTTCCTTTCCTTTCCTTTCCTTTCCTTTCCTTTCCTCTTTTTTTTTTTTCAAGACAGGGATTCTCTGTGTAGCCCTGGCTGTCCTGGAAAACCACCCTGTCCTGGAAAACCACTCTTGGTCTTGAGACCAAGCTGGCCTCGAACTCAGAAATCCGCCTG
The DNA here is from genome assembly GCA_019843965.1 of Rhynchomys soricoides. NCBI lineage: Eukaryota > Metazoa > Chordata > Mammalia > Rodentia > Muridae > Rhynchomys > Rhynchomys soricoides. The sequence goes on along the minus strand of JADRCH010000060.1, from coordinate 10,317,054 downwards.
CCTCTGCCTCCCAAGCACTGGGATTAAAGGCGTGCGCCACCATTGCCTGGGTTGTCTATAATTTCTTATAGCAGCTCCAGTGTTTCAAGTTTTACATTTGATCCATTTTGTGCAGGGTGATAGATATAAGTCTAATTTCATGCTTCATGGGTGCATTAGTTTCCCTAGCACAACTTGTTGGCAATTCTGACTTTACTATATGTGTTTGACATCTTTGTTAAATATTAGGTGGCTGTAGTTATGTGCATTCATGTTTGGGCCTTCTATTTTGTTCCATTGGTCTATGTTTCTGGTTTTTGTTGTTGTTTGGTTTTCTGCATCTATTGAGATGATCATGTGATTTTTAAGTCTATGTATGGGATTTATTTAATATACTGACTTGTATCTGTTGAACGATCTCTGTATCTCCAGGATAAAGACAACTTGATAATAGTATATAATCTTTTTTATGTGCCTGTATTTGGTTTGCAAGTATTTTATCAGAATTTATACATGTATGGCCATCAGCAATATTGGCCTCCAGATTTCTGCTTGTGTGTGTGTTTGTGTATTTACCCGATTTGGTATTAGAATAATACTGACTTCATCAGAGTTTGAATATTCCCCTTTTGTTTATTGTCTATTTCTCATTCTATTCATTTGGGCATCCCCTTTTCCTTTTGGCTAAGTTAGGTCAGGGATTTGTTGCTCTTCTTTATCTTCTCCAAAAATGAGCTCTTAAATTTATTGTTTTTGTATGATTTTATTTCTATTTCATTAATATCTGCTCTGATTTTTATGATTTCTTGATGAATTTGGGTTTGGTTTCTTCTTGGTTTTCCAAATTCTTGAGTTGCATCATTAAGGCATTTATTTCTGCACTTTCTGAATGTTTCAGTGTAGTGTTTAGAGCTATAAGTTTTCCCTGCATGACTGTTTTCAATAGATCTCAGAGCTTTTGTTGTGTTGTTTTTATTTTCTTTTACTTCAATCAATTTTGTATCTCTTTCTCAATTTCACTAACCCATGCACCATTCAGTAACGTGTTAAGCTCTGTGAGTCTGTGTATAATATTAGAGATTTGTTTGCTGTTTCAAGTTTTATCTAATAGGACACATAGAGTTAAGGGTTTCTGAGTGTGTGTGTCCTAGGATGTGGTCTATATGAGAAATTTGCATGCAGTGCTCAGCAGAATGTTTATTTTGGTATTTGAGTAATATCTTCTGTAGATACCTAATAGGTACATTTAATTCTGATGTTTCTTTGTTTATCTTTTGTCTGGATAGCCTTTCAATTGGATAAAGTGAAGTATTGAAATCACCTACTATTAAAGGGTTGCTGTTAATTTATGTCTTTAATTCTTGTCGTACACTTTTTATGAAATTGAGTTCCACAGAGTTTAATGCATGTATGTTTAGGATTATTGTCGTCATCATTTCTGTGAAGAGATAGCACAACCATGCAAACCCTTATAAAGAAAATCATTTCATTGGGGCTTGGTTACAGTTTCAGAGTTTCGCCCATTATCATAATGGCAGGGAGCATGGCAGCATGCAGGCAGACATGGTGCTGGAGAACCTGAGAGTGCCACATCTGGATCTGAGGTAGCAGGAAGAGAGACAGACACTGGAGCTAGCTCAAGCTTTTGAAACCTCAACAAGACCAAGTCGTGGCACTCCCTGAAGACTGAGCATTCAAACAAATGAGCCAATGGAGACCATTCTATTCAAACCAGCACAATTGCAATGTCTCCTTGGTTCATTGTTCCCTTGGTTAGACCGAAGTAGCCTTCTTCCTCCCCTTTGATTGCTTGCGGTTTAGAATGTATTCTGTCAGCTGTTACAACAGCCATACTTCCTGGTCCCGCTGGAAGCACAGTCTTCATCCATTCACTTTACAAGGATGCCTGTTTTTAAAGCTGTATTGAATTCCTTGTAAATAAGAGAAAAATGGATTGTTTTAATTCAGTCAGCCCTTCTCTGTCTTTTGATTGGAGAGTGGACATCATTCATGTTGAAAGTTGTGTCGATTGCAGTCATTGGTCTAGTTGTATGCTCAGCTGTGCTTTGTGTCAGTCATTACAGCTTCCTTCTTTTCCTTTCTGTAGTTTCTTAGCTAGTCTTACTCCCCTCTCCAGTGTAAGGTATCACTCCCCCTGTTTTGTCTGCTGGATTATGAACTCTTTGAGTGGCTTGGAACATGTAATACTTTCTTGAGGACTCCATATAAAGTTGGCAGCCATTCTCTTGTTAGAATTTGGAGGGCATTACTTCAGCCATGTCTGGCTTTCAAAGTTTTCATTGAGAAATCTTAGTGGTTATTCTGATGAGTATTACTTGTGAGTTTCTCTTTCAGCTTTCAATTCTCTTTGTATATTTAGTGTTTCAACTATAATATGCCTTGAGGATTTTCTTTTCTGGTTTTGTCTGTTTAGAGTCCAGTTACTTCTTGTATCTGTATAGGTATGTCTTTCATTATTTGGGGGCAGGTTTCCTTCTTTGACCTTGTCGAAAATCTGGTCTATGCCACTAGCCTGGGATTCTTCTCCCTCATCTATGCCTATAACCTCAAAGGTTTGGTCTTCTCTTGTTTCTTTCCTGTGCTTTTTATCTTTTCATGATCTTTGCTTGTGCTGTCTAATTTCCTCTACTGTATTTTCAAGTCTTAATATTCTATCTTCTACTTGATCCATTCTATTTGTAAGTTTTCTAGTTCAGTTAGATTTTCCAGTTGCATGTTTGTTTCAAGTTGAGTTCTCTCCAATATTTATATTTCTTTATTGAATGCTGTTCTCAAGTCCTAGATCATTTCAATCAATCTTGTGTGTTTTCTTAGGCATCACTCAGATGTTTAAACTCCTTGAATTCTTTGAAGTTTGATCTTTCAAATTCTATGTCCTGGGGTTCATCTAAGTAACTGTTGCTGGAGACCATTTCTATAAGACTGATAGGTTTGGGAGTGGGGATACCATCTTGATCTTTGTGAGGGTACCTAGGCCTGTGGACTTTTGTTCAGTTTGTTTCTGATATGGGCACAGCAGGCTGAAAATGTATGAGCAGACCAGGGTGTGTGAGACAGGTTTGCCTTGAAAGTTGGATCTCTATATCAATCATGGGTGGGATGAAGTCAGGTGGACACAGGGGATCAGATAGTGAGCAGGATGTCCTGATCCAAGCCTGGAGGTTAGGGGTGGTGTGGATGGGTCCCAGAAGAATATGCCAGGGCAGTGGGTGTGCATTCTGGACTAGATTTAGAAGGGTGCACACAAGTGAAACATACTTACTAAGCTGGGCCCTTGTACAAGGTATATGGAACCAGACCAGCCTTGGTGATATGGGATAGGGAGGAGTCCAGATTCCCTGGCTAGTAGTGGAGGTGCAACTTGGGCTTTGTTCTTTAAAGCAGTATGTGGGAAGTCCTACCCTTCACATTTTCAGAGGAGGGAGTGAGGAAGGCCAGAGTTGGTTGGTATAGTGTTTCCCTAGCACGTGTGAGGCCCTGGATCTGAACCCCAGTACCACTTAAACAAAGCATGGGGGTACTTTCCTATAATCCCAGTATGAAGATCAGAAGTTGAACGTCCTCTACTGCTACATAGCAAGTTCAAGGCCAGCCTTGGGTACATGAGGCCCTGTCTCAAGGAATGGACATCAGGGAAAGGGCCTTTGGAGTCTAGGGATGTGGAGGGACATCCTTGGCTCTGCCTCTGCTGCATAACAGAGCACCTGCAGGCTTCATGGGGGTACTGCTGATGAGTATCTATAGTATTGTTGGAGGTAGTAAACCACAGTGACCATAGTCCCCAACCAGTATGGGCACTGGATTTTGGATGGCCAGAGGAGCTCAGCATGCACTCCCTAGACTCCATTGGCCAGAGAGCCTGAGAGAGAGGACTGTGCACACACAGCCCTCTTCTTGAACTCCAATTTGCCTTAATTTTAATTTAATTCCCTTTAATCTTTAATGAAAAGTTGTAAAAGTAAATTATTTCCCCAGGAGAGGCAGCAGCTCCTTAGGAGCTGTTCTCGACTTGAGGGTAATTACACATGTGGGTCCTGAGCAGCCTCCAATGCCAAGGAGAGGCATTCTGGTTTATGAACTAATTAGCAACCTCAATAACTGTTAAACACACATGCCATTTGGTGGATGGAGTATATGGCACCAGCTCCACAGAACACAGGGCCTGCCAGGGATGCAGGGACAATAAGCCACTGTCTGGTCCTGATCTGGTCACTGCAAGCTTGTGCTTTCAGGAGTTTGGAGTCTGCTGTCTGGATTCTCTGTCCTTCCCACCCCCCATATCTGAACCTGCCCCAGACTTTGGTACTCTGAAAGAGGCAAGGAGCCCCAGAGTGTAGATGTAGGAATGGCAGCATATTGACATCACTTCCCCAGAACCAGTACCACTGACTCTTTTGAGTCAGATCCTCACTCTACTTAAAACACCCAGGCTAGAGGAATTGGCAATTGGGCAGGCCATGGAGGAGTGGATTACAGGGATGTACAGGGAGAAGTCTGTATGTGTGTATGTGAAGACTATAGTGGGTTTGGGGCTATGGGAACTAAATTACAACCACTGGGCACCAACATATCTGGTTCTGAGCTTCTTAGCAGTCAAAGTGACAAGTTTGGTTACTTGGCTCTTATTGGTGAAGAAGGAATCAGTACATTTGGTTGGCTAGGCACCCAACCATCAGCCCCATTGGCTTCTGAGAACACAGAGCAGTTTGTTCTAGATGATTAGAAAGGAGAGGATTTTATGTTAAATCTGCTAGTGATTCCCTCCGAGACACCTCCGTGAGCCCTGATATCACCTCCTCTAGGGCTTATTTTCCTTTCTGTCTTTTACCTCATCTATGGGATGATGCCTCTCCTTGACCCATTTCAAAGCTGAGCTCCTTCTGGATCAGGTCTGGCTGTTTAGGTTAAGGTCTAGCCCCTCATTTGGAGTGATCTTGGAGTCTGGAGCATCAGTGCCCCCACTGTCCTTGCCTTTCTCTGCCTTCTTCCTGAAAACGTGCTCTGTATCCCAAAGGTGGCTTTTGCTCCCCAACTCTATTTAGTAGTTCTCTGCTTTCCAGGGCACCAGAGGCAAAAGAGGGAGGTGTGGGTGAGGCAGCATTAAGAGGCTCCCGAGATCTGTAGCCATGGATGAAAAATAATCCTGCTAAGTTCTGCCTGTTGGGGCTCTGTGCTACTGGAGGGATGAACTTATCGGGGAGGTGGGGCTAGTTGGGCAGGAAAATACTAGTCCATTCTTGACCTCCATGCAGTTCTGGGTCTGCAGGTGTTTGATGTCTGGAGTCTGCTTCAGAGCCACTACTAGGGATGATCTGGATGGATGCTATACACAGTTGCCCAGGACCTGTACTGGCAACTGTCCACCCAGTCCATGCAGACCAGATAGCTTTAAACATAGTGTGCCATGGAGATCTAGAGCCCTCAGGATTGTGTCCAGCTAGCTGGCCTTGCTGTGTGACTCTGTGACTCCTGTGCCCTTGCTCTTGGTTTTCTCAAATAGTCATTGACTTTCCTGGTCCATGCTGCTTCCTATCCTCTTAGGAAGACATGAGGACTTGTAGCCACATATGACACATAGAGCACTAAGCAGAACCTTGGGCCAGCTTAGAATCTTCTGCCTAGGTACAATATACCTGCCTCCTGTTCTTTCAGGCCACAGGGCTGCCTAGGACCACTCACCTTGTCTCGCAGGGCCTTCAGGATGGACTCTCCTAGACCCCAGTTCTCTGGCTGTCTTCTATTCATAGACCTGGTTTCTGCAGAGCCAGCCACCATGCCATGGCATTAGTGTAGTAGCAGCTGTAGTTGGTGTTCTGGGCCAGAGGAATTGAAGTCTGTAACTCCAAATGCTTTAGGACATGAAAAGCTACAGGTCTAGGAGTGGACAATGGTCTATGGTCCATCTAATGCTTTGAGGAAAAAAGGCACATCAATCCCAGAAGCGATTAGACTCTATATTCTCATGTATTATTCATGCCCACCAGGGACTGTCTGGGTAGGACCACCATGGGAACATGTGGTCAGCCCCCAGTCCTCTACTTGAAAGGCATTTCTAGGCTGTGTCTCCATTCCTGTCATGTTACTGTTGGGGTTGGGTAAGTTAAGAGGTAAAAAATGTCAGGGTATGGCTGGAAATAATGGGCCAGGGCCAGGGTTTGAGTTGGCACTCAGCCATACTCATTGTCCACTGACTTACTGGCCAGATGACAATCAGGAGAAAGAAGCTGATACAAAACTCCTGGGGCGGGCATGCTGGCAGGACAGCAAGGGCAGTGTGAGGGAGAGAGAGAGCACACTGGCTCCGGGCCACAGGGGACTAAAGGGATCAGGGTTAGGGGTCAGACTCTCTTGGCCACCACCATAAAGCCCCACTTAGAGTAGTATTGAGATGACTCTGTGTTGAGACGAGGAAACAGATATTCAGAGATGTGCTGGGATAACTCACACTTCGAATGAACTGATAGAAGCCAGGAGCCATTGCTACCCACTGGTTCTTATGCCACTTCCAGCAGGCTCGGACCCATCACATCCTTGTCCCAATGGGAGAGGTACTGTCAAACGGGAGCCCTTTGTCAGTTGGTCATTGCTAGCCTGGCAGCCTCATTCACAGACAGACGTGCATATTCAGAGCATGGGGCCAGCCCTAGGATAAGAAGGACATTCCACACACTGTGGCTCAGGGCCACAGGAAGTTTTTGGCTGGCCTAGAGAAGAAAGCACAACACAGACAGGATCCTATGTCTGGGTGTCCCCACCCTCCCTCACACCAGGGCTTCTAGTCTGACTTGCTTGGCCCCTGCTTGTTCCAGCCACAGAAGTGGTTCATGTGGTCTCCCAAGCCATTTGCTCAGTCCCCTGGAGTCTGGCCTGAAAGTGTAAAGCAGACTCAGGAAGTATTGGAGAGGCTCCAGGTGCAGTAAGCCCTGGGGGATCACCTTACCTCCCTTACAGCAGAGCTTGCTTTCCCCAGAGCCAGCCGTACCCTAGTGTCTATCAAGTTCTACAATGTGGGTTCCCAGCTCTTTCCTGGCAGGGATAGAACATTCAGCCAACTTCTCTTGGGCCTTTGCTTCTTCCCATAGCCTGGTTCAATAGGCTTCTTGGTTTGCTAGGTTGGGACATTGGGCCCTTGTCCCAGCTAGGGAAGCAGATAGATGGCCACCGTGACTGAGCTGGGGGTTAGTGCTGATGGGGCCTCAGGTCTCCACCATTACCTAATATGGGTGAAAAGGACTTCTTTTCTCCTGCTGGCTGGCCCATCATGGAAGGTTGCTTTTTCCTCAGGCAATATCTAGGAAGGTGCAGAATTCCTTGTTCCTAGGTTCTATGTATGAGAACACTGTAAGAACTATGTGCTGGGGGGGGGGTTGTGGCTGCTGCTTATTAGAGTCACACAGTTGGTAGCAAGAGTGAGCCATCCAGTGCCTGGTCCTGAGGGCTTTCCAGGATATAGGATAGCCCTGACTAGATGGGATAGTCAGGTACTCCAAGCCAGGCTGGAGTGGGTAGTCCTTCTGCGGAGTCTCCTGCCTTCTGTGTGGGGATGTGCTAGGAAGCTGCTAGTTACAACTGGATGCAAGACTTGCCGTCATTCTGAGCCCAGGAAGCATGGACACTCATGCCAGCTTTCTGGACAGGTAGAAGGCTGGGTGTGTAGAGGGCTCTCTCCTGGCATGCTAGGGTAGAGGTAAGGTCAAGATCCCAGCTGGCCTGCCTTGGGCTGTGCAGAGTTGGGAAAGGAAAAGGTTAACAGGCAAATCGGGGAAGGCTGGAAGATGAGCCACAGCCCTGTCCTGATTGCCCTGGCAGCCCACATAGTCCTCTACAAAGAAAAACAACAAACAAAACTAAAAACAAAAGAGTTATAATGGCCAGCCACCCTTCACTGGATTGCATATAATCTCTCCTTTAAGGGGACCAGCATCTGCTGGGCTCTGCTCTCTCCCTCACCCCTGTTTCATTCAAGAAACTCCAGCTGCACCTGGTTGGGATTACTGATCAGGAAACAGAAGATTCTGTGTGGAGGAGAAAAGGGTGTGGAGGAGAGAGGACTGCTAGACATCTCTGTATGTGGAGCCCCATGCCACATGGAGAAACTGAGGCTGGAGACAGAAGTCACCCCGCTGCCCTCCAGACTCAGCAGGCGCTATGATGGAAGTGGGAACGGGGCCTTTCTGGGGCCTACATACACAGCTCTCCACACCGTTGCCCGCAGCATCATGCAGCATGACTTACATGTTCTCATCACAGCCATCAGTGTTGACATCTGCACAGAAGAGAGAACTGATGCTCAGACAATATAGTGACAGGCATCAGGCCTAGGCACACCCAGGAACCTGACATCCTCAGTCTGAGCTCAGCAGAGCAAGACAGTTAGTAGCAGGAGCAGCTCATCCTGGCAGAGCCTGCAGGGTGTCAGGGCACCACTAGAAGTGCTCATGTGGATTACAGATAGTCCAGTGGCCAGGGACCTTGGACCACTATGGAGCCTAGCCTGCTCAGACTCAGACCAGATGGTCTTGTGCATTCAAAATATGGAAGATACAGCTACACCAGACTCTTAGAGACAAATAATAGCTTGAAGAATACAGATTAGACAAGAAGTGTCCCTTTCCACTTCCCCAGGCCTGTGATTAGCCCCCTTGAACTCTGTCAGGTGAGTCTCAATATGGCTCCCTTCTGGGCTGACTTCACTTTTTTCTTGCTAGATTATAAACTTTCCCTCCATGCATCTGTGCTCCTCATCACTATGCCTGGCAGGCAATGTTGGGGTGAAGGAGTCTACTGAGGGGTTTCTATAGGTCACTCAGCTCCAGCTCACCTGTAGATGGAGGGTGGGCAAGGAGTCCAGGGAGCAGCAATCACAGGAGGCAGGCAGGAGATGTATCTGCACCCAGCAGAGTTTGAGATCATGGCATTCTCAGTGTGTTTTGTCATCATTCCCAGATGCCCCTCCTCTGGGGAGGAAGGCACATCTGGAGAGCATCTTCCTGAGGGGCTTTGGCTGGGGAATGTCCAGGAGGAACACCACAGGTGTGGGCTCCTCTTGAATGGACAGCTTTTGGGTGACAGCTCTTCTCTGCTGTCTCTGCCAAACTGTTTCAGAAAAACAGGATTGTGTCACTGTGTGTCCCCAGTGCTCTGGCACAGAGCAAGAAGGTCTGAGACAGACTGGCTGCCTCTGATAGTCTTCCATCTCTTGCAGATGTGCTGGTGGATGGGCAGCCATGTGACTGTGAGGTGGCAGCTGCCTGCCAGGTCGGTGACCCTGTACGCTTGGAGGTGCGTCTGACTAACAGGAGTCCCCACAGTGTGGGGCCCTTCGCCCTCACCGTGGTCCCTTTCCAGGACCACCAGAATGGTGTGCACAACTATGATCTGCATGATGTCATCTCCTTTGTGGGGTCCAGTACCTTCTACCTTGACACGGTGAGTGTGAGCTGGGGCACAGTCCTCCATGTCTAACCCACCGTGGCAGCCTATAGCGCAATGATGCGCCTGCCTGCATACCTGTGTGTACCCACAGCACCTCCCTGCAGTGGTCACTGTGATATGCAGCCCCAGAGGAATCAGTGAGCCCTAGAGCTTGGTGCAGACACTCATGCCCAGCCACTACACACACTACTGCCTATACTCCCAACCTCAGTAAACCCAGACAGTTCAGGGGGAGAAATAGTGGCGGCACCTTTCAAAGATAGAAATAGGTTCTCAAACATGTAGCCCCACATCTAAGGAAGCAGAGAAAAAAGGCTCTGGATGGAGCAGAGCCAGTGCGTCCTATGCCTCTCACATTACCAATGCCAGGCAAGTTCAAGGCTTTCCTGCTAGCTTTGGGGGTGGTGCTATGGATCCAGTATGACACCTCTTCCTTTTCCCACTCCAGGTACAGCCATCAGGCCAGTCTGCCTGCCTTGGGGCCCTCCTCTTCCTCTACACAGGTGACTTCTTCCTCAACATCCGGTTCCATGAAGACTGTAAAAGCAAGGAGCTGCCACCATCCTGGTTTTGCTTACCCAGTGTGCATGTGAGAGCCCTAGAGGCACAGGCCTGAGTCCCTCACCCCTGAAGGCTGCATCCTCCTTCCACCAGAGCCAGCACTCCTCCTCCCTCCCAGAAGTCACCCTATGGCTCCACCCTGCTTTGTTTCTGGCCTATTATGCTGAGTGACCTCACATCCAGTGCCAGCCTGGATGGCCAACACTTCAGAGGAGCCTTTCTGATCTGCCATCTCCCCTTAAGAAGAAGTGCTGAGCCACCCCTTGAGTCTCCTGTGGTCTGGCTCACCCCTGCAAATGTCACTGGCAATCCAAGCAAGGGAGGGAAGGGACAATGTGGGTGACCAGGGTGAGCAGGCATCAGGGTGTTTCCTGCCTATGTGTTATGGTCTTCAAGTCTGTGTATTTTATGTTGCCATGTTCTCCAATAAAGGCCTGCCTTGCTTACCTTACATTGTGTTGATTTCAGGCTGTGGGGTAGTGGGAAAGGGGGATAGTGTTAAAACCAAACCCACCCAGCCACACTGGGTGAGCATCAGGTTCATGGGTCCCATGGCTGGGGACCCCGTCCATGGTGGGGACGATGCTGGTGGCATCGTCTTTGAGATAGCCAGGAATACCAGGTCGCCACCTTAAGAAGCACCTGCCTCTCTCTCAGCTGGTGCTCAAGCCATTTTATGTCTCTGCAAGCTTCTTGTCACCCCAGGTTGCCCAGTGGTGTGGCTAGGGTCTAATCTACTCTGTTTCAGCCTTGATCCCAGTCCTTTGAAAACTGCACTGAAGTTCTAGAGGTAGGGAGCTGTGGTGACCCCACTGCCAGGCCATGCTCACCTCAGCCTTGCCTTATAAACCTTGCCTATTTCAAGGTTCACTCTTGGCCAGCTGCGCTGTAGCCTAAATCATGTGGACCCCTGCTATGTGAGCCTCTGGAACAGCTCTTGTCTTCTCTGAGGCCCCTGGGCCTACATGTTCATTTTACCACATGCCAAACCCCAAGACAGGCATGGGGACACACAGTTTGCCCTGGAGATGAGGGGACATTCTTGGATGTGTGTGGGGGGGGGAGGGGGTAGAGTCATAGCAGGGAATAGCTGAACTGGGTTGCTACCACAGTGGACTGCTATGATTGAACTCTTCCAGAAATAACCCAATACTGTCCACCCATGAAGCAAGTGAGAGACAGAAGATATGCATGTGCCAGCATGTAAGTCACCTGGAACTGTCCTGGTAAAGGTGCTCAGGACTCACCTGGACAAGCAATGTCCCTTAGTTCCCAGGGAATAACCAGGCCCAGCAGACTCCAACCTGCTATGTATCTATCCTGGATACACAGAAAGTTCTAAGGACTTCTGGAGCCAAAGATGACAGGGGCTTGCCAGAGACCACCAAACCCATCAGATCAGGCCTCCTGGACTTCTGTGGGGACATCATATGGGACTCAGGAGCCCTATGAGCTGGGCAGGGGGCCTTCTTGGTGACCTAAACTCCAGCTCTCAGCCCCATACCTAGAGTATGTGTCTCTTGGCTGCTACCCATAGCTGTCTACTTTCACCCAGGGAGGGAGGGAGCATTGCACTATGCTGAGCTGGTGCCCAGTAGACAAAATCTCGTTAATCTCAAGTACATTCAGGGGAAACAACTCCAGAAAGTTTGCCTATGCCAGCAAGGGAGACCCAGGAGAAGTCCCTTGGCCCTCCTCTCCAAGAGTGTAAAGCAGGGTGGCCTTGCCTCTTGTTAATACAGCTAGGTCCCTGAAATGTCCCTGAAATGATTTTGAGCAAATCATCTTACAGAGTTGGGGGTGGGTCACAGCCAACTCCATTCACTTAAACAGCTTCTCACAATCTGCATGTTCTGTCTCCCAGAATATTTCTGCATAAACATGTTTGACAGATGGAAGAGTACACACCTACCTTAGAGTGTCATCATGCCAAGTTGTAAGTGAAGATCTGAGAGCGAGGGCCACAAGGAACTTCATGTTTTCTTCTGAAAAAGTGCCTGATGTTAACATGCAATACAGACATGGAGCTGCCACTGCAGGCCTGGGAAGGCTGATGTGGACACAACTCAATTTGATTTCCAGTAGAAGTATGTTGGAGATCGGCTCCAGTCATTCCAAATACACATTCTCAGAAGATTTTTGGATGTCAGCAGAGAGAGAGGCAACCCAAAGGGCAAGGTAGCCCACCTGGAGGAAGAAGAACACATGTGTCTTGCAAAACCACCCACAGGAATGACATGTTGCCCCAGCTTCTCCCCTCTTCCTTGGCAGAAGAGATGATTGGAGTTTAGACAAGGAGGCCTGAAGTACTGGTATACTTGGAGCCTTTTTGTGAGAAGCCAGGGAGCCAGGGAACTGCTTTGGGATGGGTACCCCTTGTGGCACATGTGTAGCTGGGTTTTCTAGCCATGTTAGTAGGGGGGAATTAATACAGGGCTGGGAAAGACCCTCTTGTTTTTGGACCTACACTGACTACTTTAGCCCATTATAATCAGTAGGCACTTTCTGAGGCCTAAGCAGGGGACAGGCCAAAGCATGTTCATTCACTTGTGCAGCTGAGTGGGTTGCTGCTGTCATGTTGCCTGTTTCTCTTTGTTCATGGCTATCATACCTGAAACACTAGGAAGAACTCAGATCTAGAAGATAATGTTTGAGAGCCTGAATTCTACCACAGCCAGTTGTCACGTCTATGACCCCAGAGAGGTTGCTACTGCATTTTGAGTTTCAACTTTCTTTCTGAGTAGGGATAATGATGCTAATGCCAGGAGCACTTTACGTGAATGGTCTCTTTGGCTTAATCTCTTCGGTGTTGCTAGCAAGGCTTCAGTGCACACGGGTTCCCTCCCCCCCCCACTTACTGCTTCTCTTTTCAATTCCATCTACATGTCCTGAAATTCCACCTCCTCCGGGGACACTGAACATTTGTCCTTGCTGGGCACCATCAGTTCTTTGCATGGGTTCATTTGTCAGCTAATATGCAGCAGAACGCTTGCCTTTGTGATGCAAGTGCTCCAACAGAAAAGGGACAGCAGAAGGAAAGGGTGAGCTGTCCCTGCTGAGATTTGAGTACAGGCTGGACCTGACCAGAGATGAGTTCAGAAGATTCAAGCATTGATGGGGCTTCTGAATCTATCAGCCCAGAAAACCACTGGTATTATCACATGCCACAAGGCATTTCTAGTCTCTATAAGCAGAAGTAAGAAGTGTGTAGTTATTTAGCTCTGGGGCCATCAAGAAGTATCTTAGATGAATATATATATATATATATATATATATATATATATATATATTACACACACACACAGAGACACACACACACTATATACATGCTTATACTATATAAAAAGTATAGATCAAAGAGGTTACCAGTCCAATGGTGTTCAGCCCTGGTGAAGCCTTCTACTGAATTTGGCTAGGAAGGACACCACAAACAGATGAACATCATGAACTGCAGTAAGGAGAGAATTCTAGGTCCAGGGCTGGGGAGATGATTCAGTGGTTAAAATCCTTGCCACAGAAGCAGCAAGCATGAGGACCAGAACCCATATAAAATCCAGGTAGATGTAGGGGCCCATCTGTAATTTAGCACAGAAGACAGGCAGGGAACCACAGTATTTGTGTGAGGACAAAATCTAGGGAAGAAAGCTGTGTGCTGCCTGATGCTGGCTTTTTCCTCTGGGGAACAAAAGAAGAATGATCCATTTTATACCTCTATAAAACTGGAGAAGGAGACAAATCCAGGGTTACCTCATACGGAACTGTTAGAAAGCTCCTTCACTAGTTGGGGAGCCAGATGAAAACAAGAATGGCCCTCTCTCTTGCCTCATCTGTAGAAATAAACCTAGCTCTTCCTCTCTGACTTCAGCTCAAACTATCTCTCCTAAAAATCCATGATTGGAGCCATGTTCCCTAAGTGCCTTCCTTAAGCCCCAAGTTATTTACTCATTTCAGAATAACCTGAGACAGGTAGCACCTGTTACTCACATGTACCAGACATCTTAAAGACAAACACATCTTTTCTGGGGTCAGGGGAGGCTCTACTTCTGTTTCAAAGATACAAGGTCACATTATGTGTAAAATGGATAGTTCAATTTTTAAAAGCCATTAAATACACTAGGAAAGAATCATAATGGGTGAAATCCATGGAAGACAGAATCAGAAGACACAAATCAAGAAAGAATCAAATGGTGGGATGTACTGGACAAAGACTGTGACAGGGGTGTGGTTTGTTTGAGAAGTGAAAAAGAACATTATTGTAGAGAACGTCTAGCTCATAAAAGAATCAAATAGAACCTCTATAACTGGAAATAAGAGCTGAGTTGAATTGCAGATTAAGCTCAGCTCAAGAATGAACTAGAGGATTGGAGTTGGGACTGAAGATGTTATTTAACAAATGCATCCAACGAAGAGCAGAGAATATTTAGGACATGGGAAGACACTTGTCTACATGTGTCTAAGAGTTCTTAGAGGGAAGGTCAAGAGAATGGAGGGAAAGTTGTGAAGGAAATAATTCCTGAGGGCTTCTCAGAGTTGACCAGAACAAAAGTCACAGACTCGAGAAGTTCCAGAAATTCCAAGTGGAAGAATGACACACTGGCTGCCATGCCATTGCTGAAGACCATATGGAAAGGACTGACCCTAAAACAAGCTAGAAAGACAAGACTATGTATGACCTTCAGAGAAGTAGCAGTCGTATGGACAGATGACTTCTTGCCAGTGGCAATGGTACCCAAAAGTCAGTGGGATAAATTCAGTCTCGAATGATAGCAGTACTTTTCTCTGTATGAAATAATAGCATTTGTACATAAGCCAAGAGTTTTCTATTGACAAAATTTCAATAAAGGGAATTTGTAAGAATAGCCCATGGGCAGGAAAAATGTGGATACTAGATGAATAGCAGAGATACAAAGAAGGAAGAATAAAATAGGGCGTGAGAAAATTTGAGTAAAGATTTACTGTCTGAACCAATGGTTCTCAATCTTCCTAATGCTGCAACCCTTTAATACAGTTCCTCATGTTGTTGTGACCCCCCCAACCATAAGATTACTTTGTTGCTATTTCATAACTAATTTTGTTACTGTTATAAACCATAATGTAAATATTTTTTAGAGATTGAGGTTTGCCAAAGGGATCACAACTCATGGATTGAGAACAGCTGGTCTATATAATAACACAATTATAACATAGGAATGAGATAAAAGCACATAGGGTTTGCAAATACAGTGAACTGGCATATACAGTTTTAGGGAATGAATACAATCAGGGAGCTGCAAAGTGCTGATTTTAGTATCACCAGTTCAGGAAGATGGTAAAGATGGTGACGAGCTTTAGACTTGGGGATGGCACTGTACCTATGGAAGTTTCCATCTGTGATGCACCCATAAGTAAATAAACAAAAATACAGACAATTTTAAATTAGCACCCCCAAAACTAACCAACATGCCCCAAAGAAAGTCTGAAAGGGGGAAAAAAAAGAGAAGAAATTGCCCACTTGGTACCCAGACTTCCTGTGTCCTTCTCTGGGGTCTAGCCCAGTGAGTATCCCTGACCTCCTCACCACACCTTTTCTGTGACCCACCAGATCTATCTTGTATTCCACAACCAGTTCCCAGGCCTAGTCTAGCCACCCCACCTGTGTCTTAGCCAACCTTCAGGCTTCCATATCCTGAGCCCTAGACTAGTCTGATCACCCCCAGTTGTACCACAGTCCAACATCTAGACTTTTCACCAGGACCCACCTTGCCTGCAACTGTACACAGGTTCCTTCTGTACAGCTTCCAACAACCCTACCTACCCAGCTTTCCCATGTCCTGCTCCACGATCTAGTCTGGTGTGATTTCTCCTGACCACCTTATCTACACCTTCTTCTCAATTTGCCTGATCAAGACTGGGTCCCACAACCAGTGTCCTGGTATAGTCTGGCTTCTCTTGTCTGCACTTCAGGCTTAAGCCAGGATGCTCCCCACCTATCCCTCAACCCACAGGACCCTTCCATCCTATATCTAACATTTCCAACCATCCAGATCTACCCTCACACTCCAGGCTTGAACCAGAATGCACATGTGTCTCTTATATAAAGTGTACAAAAGGATTTTATATACTACAGAAAAAGTGAAACTTTAAATGTCTTACGAAGCATAAAGTCTAAGTTGAAAGTTATGCTAAGTAACGTTGTGTTTGAATATTTTATTTATGAATCAACCAGATAGCCTAGTGAGTATCTGTTACTTTACTCAGTTTATTTTCAGTCCGGGGTTTTTGGTTGCCTAGAGATTTTAGAACTTACCATCACACTAACAAACAGCAAAACAAGGTCAACATGAAATTTCGTTATTGTAATGATTTGATTCAAATACAAATTTGAGCTGAGTTTGGTGACATATACCAGCAAAACAATCGGCCATGATTGACAGAAAGGAAAGATTTCTACAATATAAGCAGCCTTTAAAAATTATTTTTAATAAGCCAAATTTAAAAAATACAGAAAGCACTAATCTGGGCTAGAGACAAAAATGAGCATAGTAGAGAGAGATTCTGTTGGGGAAAAATGTGAAACCAAAATTATTAAAACATGAAATGCCACAGAGAATGCAAACACAACCAACAAAAGTCAACAACTCAATGACCACAATTAATGTGCACATTTCAATAATAACATTAAATATCAATGGCCTCAATTCTCCACTCAAAAGACTCAGACAGGCTGAATGGATCAAGAAAAAAAAATCCATCTATTTGTTGCCTATAAGAAACACATCTTAGTTTTAAAGATAGGTAAACCACCTTAGACTAAAGGAAGGACAAAAGTTCACCAATCAAGTAGGACTGGGAAGAAAGCAGGCTCTGACAAAATAGACTTTAAATTAAAACTAATCAGAAGATACAAAGGGAAATTTCATCTAGTCAAGGGAAGAGTTAACCAAGAAGACATTACTATTCTAAACAAATGCACCAAACTCTGGGGTACCTAATTTTATTTTATTTTATTTTTTAAAAAAAATCTACTACTGGATTTAAAGATAAAGATGAACACTTATTCATTAATAGTAGATGATTTCAGTATCTCACTTTCTCAGTAAATATCATCTACACAAAAATTAAACCGAAAACTCAGAATTAACTGGTATCACACATCAAATGGATTCAACAGATATCTACAGAACAGTCTACCAAAGAATACATATAATAATAATACTCAGTAACATAGAAGCATCTTTCAAATAGACCACAGAATGGGACCCAAAACAAATCTTTACAAATTCTAAAGGACGAAAATGACTCCTTTTATTTTATCTGACCATAATATAGTAAAACTTAAAACTGATAGCAAACAAATCTTTAGTCAGTACACAAACTCTCAGAAATTAAACAATGCATTACTGAATGATGGATGGGTTAAAGAAGAAACTAAGAAAGAAATTTTGAAAATTTCTGGAACTAAATAAAAATGAAAACAAAACATAATAAAACCTCTGGAACACATTGAAAGCAGCGCTATGAGGGAAATTTATAGCAGCAAGTGTTTAATATTAACAAAAATCAGAAAGAACACAAATATTTGGCTTAATGATGCATCTCAAAAGGTTGTAAAAACAAAACAAACCAAATCCAAACCTATATGGCAGCAAGAAATAAAAATGAAATCAATGAAATAGAAATGAAACAATTACAAAGAATCAACTAATCTAAGAGCTCATTGAAAAGACAAACAAGATTGACAGACCCTTGGGCCAATTAACAAAAAGAAAGACAGGATCCAAATGAACAAGTCAGGAACGAACAGGGAAATATGGCAACAGACACAAAAGAAATTCAGAATATTATAAGGGAATGCTTTAAAATCTTGATCCCATGAAGCTGGAAAAATCTAAAAGAAATTGATGAATTTGTAGATTCAGCAAAAATACTCAAATTAAACAGAGACTAACAACCTCAACAAACTCATAACAAATGTAGAGATTGAAGTAGCAATAAAAAACCTTTTGGCTTAAGAAAGTCCAGGGCTAGATGGATTTACAGAAGAATTCTGCCAGAGATTCAAAGAAGAGTGACAACCATCCTTCTGGAACCATTAAAGAATAGAAACAGAAGAAACATTCCCCAACTCCTCCTATAAAGCCAATATATCACTCTAATGCCAAAACAAGGTAAAGACTCAACAAAAACAAAACAAAGAGAACAAAGAAGGAAGAAACAGAGGGAGGAAGGGAAGTAGGAAAGGAGAGAGAGGGAGAGGGCGGGGAGGAGGGAGAGAGAGGGAGGGAAGAAAGGAGGGAGAGACAGGGAGAGGGAGGGGAGGAGGGAGAGAGAGGGAGGGAAGAAAGGAGGGAGAGGGAGAGAGGGGGAAGGGAAGGAGAGGGAGGGAAGGAGAGAGAGGGAGGGAGAGGGAGGGAGGGAAGGAGGGAGAGAGAGGGAGGGAGGGAAGGAGGGAGAGAAGGGGGAGGGAGGGAGGGAACACTACAGTCCAATGTCCCAGATGGATATAGATTTAAAAATCACTCAATAAAATACTGATAAATTACCTGCAAACAGAATACAGACACACATAAAAGGATTGTTGGCTTTATCCCTAAAATGCAGAGCTGGCTCAACATATGCAAATCAATAAATATAATAAACTACACAAACTGATTTAAAGACAAAAATCACATGATCGTCTTAACAGATGCAGAAAAATCCAACATGACTTCATGATGAAAAGCCATACAGAATGTAGGACCAAAGAGAACAGACCTCAATAGAAAAGTTATACTCAAGAAACTCAGCCAACATAATTCTAAATGGAGAAAAGCTTGAAGCAATCCACGTAAGTCAGGAACAAAACAGGGCTCTACTGTGCATGTTCCCTTTCAACACTGCTAAAAGTACTAGCCAGAGCAATAAGGTAAAGTAAGGGGCTAAAGGGATACAAATAGAGAAGTCACACTATCTCTATTAGCAGATGGCATGATTCTATAGATTAGAAATTCCAAAAAGTGTCCCATAAACACTTCCAGAAGTAAACAAATTCAACAGTGTGGTAGCAGAAAGAATCAACTTGCACAAATCAATAGCTATTCTACATGCCAGCAACAAATGTTCAGAGAAGGAGATCATGAACATACTTACATTCACAATAGCCTCAATGAAAATGAAATACCTAGGAATAGAACTAACAAGGAAGTGAAGGACCTCTACTGTGAAAACTTTAAATCTATGTAGAGAGTGAGAAAGACACTAGAAAATAAAAATATATCCTATGCTCATGGATGGGTAGAATTAAATTTGTGAAAAATGACCATTTAACCAAAAGCTGTCTACAGATTCAATATAATCTCAATATCTCCTTCTTCCCAGAAATAGAAAAAAAAAACTATCCTAAAATCAAAAACAATGCCGGATGGATTACTTTGTCAGATCTTAAGATATATCACAGAGCATAGTAATAAAAACAACATGGGGCAATCACAAAATAGACATGTAGAACAAGAGAAGACCCAAACATGAGTGTCTGTAATTTCAGCCACTTAATATTTGACAAAGTTACCTAAAAAATTAACTGAAGAAAACAAAGATCTTCAACAAATGATGTTGAATGACAGATGTCCATGTACAGAAGAATGAAACTAGACTAGTATTTATCACCTTGCACAGAAACTAACTTCAAATGGATCAAAGACCTGAATGTGAAACCTAAAAACACTGAAACAGCTAGATGAAAACATAGGCAGTTCCTTCTATTATATAGGGGTAGGAAGGGACTTTCAGAATTGGACTCCATTTGCCCAAAAAAAGGCCAACAACCAACAGTAAGACTTCATACAAACCAAAAGAACTTCTGTAAAGCAAGAATCAACCAACCATATGAAGAGGAAGCCAGCAGAAAGGTACCTTTCCTTGGTACTGGAAACCTAGCTAACTACTCAGTGCTGGTGAGGTCCTGGCTCTTGGAGAACCTACAACCACTGCTTTACTAAACCTGCATAATTCCTAACCACGTTCTAAACATTTATCTTTGTACCCACAGGTAAGTGTGCTCTTCACCCCTCATCAAGGGAACTTTTTTCCCCAACAGGTAGAGACAATTACAGAACATCACAACCAATCAAAATGTAGAGTTGTAGAGCCCAGTTCCAAGGTAATACACGGGAAAAGACCAATAAGGTAAAAAAATTGCCCAAGACAAAGCATTATGAGACAAGCAAATCTATAAAGACACTGCTGAGTTGATTTTGTATTGTCCCTCTACTATTGGTCATGGGCTCTACCTTTAAGTGATGTTTAGAAACCCAGTGAGACTTCATTGGAAAATTTTTTTCCTTTACAAGCAGTTGTCAGTTAGAGATAGCTTCTTGGTTAAGGATGAGGGATTGTGTCTTCTTCCCCTTCTCAGTCCTGGGAACCTGTCCGGCTTGAACATGCAGGCCCTGTGCACGCTGCCATGGTCTCTGTGGATTCATTTGTCAGTCCTGATATTTCTGGAAAACACTGATTTCTCAGAATTGCCAGTCACTTCTGGCTCTTAGAATCTTTCATTCCCCTTAGCCCCAAGGAGGAGGGCTTCGAAGAAGGCATACTATTTAAGTTCTAACATGGCTCACTCTCCACACATTGTCCTGTTGTGGGTCTCTGTGTTTGTTCCCATGCACTGCAAGATGAAGCTTCTGATGATGGTTGAACAGACACGCTTCTAGAGGTATAGCAGAGAGTCATTAAGATTCATTGCTATGTTTCTTTAGCAGAACAATAAGATCTGGTTTTTCTTTAGGCCCACAAGGCCATGCATGAATTATATGATAATCTCAAGACAAGTAAATTGAGGGGAGGAGAAAGGAATAGTATCAAAACAAATTGCATGAAATTCTCAAAGCATTAATAAAAATGCATTTTTTTTTTCAAAAAGAAGGGCTTAGGAGCTTAGGAGGAGTGTGTTCACTAGCACGCACAAATTCTAGTTTCTAATCCCAATCACATGATGCAAAATAAAGAAATAATAAAGATGTGAGTCCCCTAATAATTGGAGCAGGGGCTGTCTCTGACTCTGTCGGTGCCTTTGGAGCCCCTTCCCTTAGCTGAACTGGCCTCAGTGAAGGAAGATGCACTCAGTCCTGCCAAGGCTTCATGTCCCAGGTCAGGCAGATACCCAAGGGGGGCTTCCTTTCTCTGAGAGAAAGGGGAAAGGGTAATGGGAGGAGGAATTTGTGAGGGTAGGGCTGAGAGGAAAGGAAGGAGGGGATGGGACAGGGATGTAAAGTGAATAAATAAATTAATGGAAGGAAGGAAGGAAGGAAGGAAGAAGGAAGGGAGGGTAGAATATAAACTACTATCACTACAGACTAAAAAATCCTAATATTTACATTAATGTGCCAGGATATGTCAGACATGATTCCAAGAGCTTATATAATTAATGTTTTATATGACACATATAACCTATACAATTCTTTTATTAGTATATAGCTAAAAGTATGATTATCAGCATATATAATACATATGTGTTATGTGTGCTTTCTTAACTATAGGAGGGTTTAAAAGTATGAGGCACATATAATGAAGCAATTGTAGAATGTGGCTATAAAATAAATTGTAGAAACAAATTAAGTACATCAGTACTTACAAGAAATAAAAATCAATAATTCCAGATGAAAGGCTAGGCTAATCCCGTAAGATCTGGAGTATGATGTTTCCAACAGACATCAAAAGTTAAGACTGTAGAAGATGGAAGCAGTATGATAGATGCCAGAAATCGAATGAAAGAATTTCAGGACACTGATGCTTACTTTCCTCCTCTAGAAGCATGCTCAGTACCTTCCAGTAGGGAGGAAGCTTCTGCTTGGGCACCAGCTCTATTTCTCCATGTTCAATGACATAAATAGCTGTCTTCAGCAATAGGGCCTTGCCATCTTGTCGTAGAGAGTAACCAATAGCCTTGGCGATAGCCTGTGATGTTCAGGGATATCCATGGGACTCCTTTGTCCAATAGCTCAACATTTCTGGAGGGCTTACTTGATGGTATCATCTATCTAGTTGGGTACTGTCTCTCCTGTAATCGGCCACTCTGTCTAATTTCCTTTGATATGTGTATATATTTCAGGTAGCTTCTTACAGTGGGTTTCCATATGGCCTTGATTGTCCTGCCTCATGTTTCCTCAGTTACTCTAAATTCTCACCTCTTCCCACTTAATGCTAATCTTTTTTCCTTTTATTTCTTTATAGTACTATATTCTATTTCTCCTTCTTTATTAGATCCTCTCCATCCATGTCCCCCAGGTCTTTACTTAGGTACCAGTGGCCTGACCACAAGATATGCTCATGCAATAATGGCACAAATATGAGATTAACTGTCTTAGGGCGTTACTGCTGTGAAAAGACACCATGACAAAGACAACTGTTATATGGGACAACATTTTATTTCATCTGGCTTACAGTTTCAGAGTTTCAGCCCATTATCATCATGGCAGGAAGCATGGCAGCCCTCAGGCAGACATGGTGCTGGAGAAGGAGCTGAGAGTTCTATGTCTTGATCTAAGGGCATCCAGGAAGAGTGTCTCTCTTCCTTCCTGAGTTAAGCATAGGATCTCAAAGCCCACCTCTACAATGACACACTTCCTCCAACAAGGCCATACCTCCTAATAGTGTCACTCCCTGTGGGTCAAGCATCCAAACCCATGTGTCCGTGGGGGACAAACCTACTCAAGCCACTTTATTAACTAACCACTTTCTGATTAAATTTAAGGTCTTCTCAATGAGGTAAAACCCATACCTGATACTGCTCAAGTGGCAAAGAATCTGAGCCTAGATAACTTGTGGGCCTAGGGGAAAACCTACTAAAAGAAAGCAGCATTAACATGAGTCCTGGTGACATATTGCTATACCCATTTTCACTTAGCCCATATCAGCGAGTATTCTTGCAGTAGATGGGAATTAGCACCATACCCACAAATGGACAATATGCAGAGATCGAGAGACTTTGGA
>JADRCH010000060.1:10276467-10290870 GCA_019843965.1 Rhynchomys soricoides | reverse complement strand
TGCATGGTGTGTGTGTGTATGGTGTATGTGTGGTGTGTGTATATATGGGTATTGTGGGGGGGTCTGTGGTGTATGTGTGAGTGTGTACATGATGTGAGTGTGCAGGGTGTGTGTGCATGCATGTGTGTCTATGTGCATGGTGTGTGCATGGTGTGTGTATGTGTGTTTGTGGTGTGTGTGTTGGCATTTGTGGAGGTCAGAGAACAACCTCAGGTAGCAGTTCTCACCACCTCCCACCTTATTTGAACCAGGGCGCCTTGCTGTTTGCCACTGCATATGTCAGGCTCTGAGCTTCCTGGGATTTGTCGGTTACCACTTTCCATTTTGCCTTAGGAACACCAGGACCCCAGGAGCACCCTGCAGTGTCTGGCTACATGTGTTCTGGGGATGCAGACTCAGGTTCTCACACTTGCACAGCAAGCAATTTACTCTTCTCTCCAGCCTTCTACCCTCCTCACTCTGCTCAGTGCCTTTTAACAGTGAATTCTAGTAAGCACTCAAGGAGCCAACAATGATAATGAATACACAAAGTATTTCTCGATGTAAATAAAGGAGATATGTTAATATCCAAACCCAATAAAAAAAAGCATGCGGAAGGATGATTTGGGACGGCTCTACATCAAAACTTCAGAGCTTGATGTTAGCAAACAGGTTTGCTGATGAGAAATAGAGTTATCATGACCAAGTGTCTTTATTCAAAGGATACAAGGTTGGTTGAATAGTTAAGAAAAAAAGAATCTAATGAATCTACCATGCTAACAAAGTAGAGATATCATGTCGTGTAATCCCTGTTATGGATGTGTGGAAAGCCTTTGGTTCAGTTTCATATCCTTTCATGACTACAGAAGCCCCAAGGCTCAGAAGAGCTCCTCTAAGCTTGGGCTGAAATACAGCATCCTAACTGAACTAAGAGTAGCTATAAAAAATACATGCAAAGAGCCGGGTCTGGAGGTACAGACCTGTGAGTCCAGCTACTTGGGAGGCTGAAGTGGGAGGGCTGCAAGTTCAAGGTCTGCCTAGGCTACAAAATGTAGTGATACCCTGTCTCAAAATGAAAAGTTAAAAAGAAGGCTGGGGAATAGCTCAGTGCTAAAGTGCTTGCCTAGCGTGCACAGGTCTTCCATATTCAATCCCTTGCCCCACAGACATAACCAAATGAACAAACAAACATGCCCAGTGCAAACTGGAATGTCTCAGCTGAAATGTCACCAGAATGCTCTCTCCTTTAAAACTTACACTTGTTTTTATTTTATGTGTGTGTGTGTGCCATACAGGTGCAGATGCCCAGAGACTAGAAGAAAGAATCAGATCCCCTGAAGCTGGAGTTACAGGCAGTTGTGAGCTGCTTGACATGGGTGATAGGAAACAAGCTCACGATGTTTGCATGAGCAGTCTGTGGTCTTAATCACTGAGCCTTTTCTCCAGAACCCACTAAGCACTGTTTTCAAGATTAGGAATGAAGCCTCTCTGCTTCTGTTTCTTGCTGTATACACAGTCTTTTCTATGAAGAGAAGAAAAATAACAAAAGATCTGGAGCCCAAAGGAGGCAACGAAACAGTTTCATTGCCAAATTTGTGTATTAATATTATTAACAACATAAAATACCAGAGGTGCATTTGTATTTGCTAGAATACTAGGTCAATTTACAAAAATCTACAGCATTTTTTATATCTCAACACAAACTTCTCAAAAATAAGACGATAAAATTGACCCATTATAGATATACATTAAAGAAAAAATGAGTCTATGGTTGACAGAATAATGCCTTCCCAAAGACAGCTAAGCTCTCCTTCCCAGAACCCATGAATATATTAGATTACACGGGAAAGGAGAATTTACAAGTATACATAAAATTATAGTTGACAATCACTGGACCTTGAGATAAATTATCCAGACAGGATCAAGGGAATTGGAAGGGTCCTTAAAGGGGAAAGGGGGGCCAAAGAGAACCAGAGAAGGCGACACAAAGACAATTTAACCCATAGCCTTGGCCTTGAAGATGGAGGAATTGGCCATGTGCCAAGAAGATCTTCAAACCCTAGAAGCTGAGCTAGCCCAGAAAATAGATCTTTCCCTGCCCATAGAATTCTCCACAGTGAGTACACTTCTGCCAGCACCTCAATGTTTCCTCAGTGATCTTTGGATTCCAGAACAGTAAGATAATGAATTTGTGTTGTATTAAGCCAAGTTTGTGGTTGCTGGTTGCAGCACCAACAGGAAACTGATTCAGGACCACAGAATAAATCTTTTCTTTTATATGTAAGACTTTAAGGAGAAAGCTATAAAAATTTATTGGAGTACATTAAAGCATGGCTAAGTAAATGGGCTGAGAGACTCTTTCTCATAAAGATGCAAATTCTTGCTAAGCGGATCTATAGATTGAATTCTGTGCCAATAGAAACCTTAATAATTTTAAGGTGGAATTTGACAAGCTGATTCTAAAATTTCTACAGAAATGCATAGAGGTCCACTGGTAGCCAACATACTCTTGAAGATAAAGTTCTTTAAAATACATTGGAATAGGGTTCAGAAGATGGCCCTATTAGGAAAGTGTTTGTCATACAAGCATAAGGGCCCAGGTTCAATCCCTGGAACCCACTTTAAAAATCCAGGCATGGAAATAGACACTTGCAATCTGATCGCTGGGGAAGTGGTAAGAGGAGGATCTTTTCTGGATAGTCAGTTTAGACAAGTCACTGAGCTCCAGATTCAGTGAGAGATGTTGCCTTAATATATAGAGTATGATTGAGGAACACAATGGACATGGGCCTCTGGTCTCCACATACATGCACACATGCGAACACATATCTGCACCCCACTACACACAATGTATCACAATACTAAATCAATTAGTGTAGTATTACAAGCCCCAGAAGTGGGCTTGTGCACATATGTGCACTTAGTTACTGAGAACACTGCCTGCCCATACTGGTGGGGGAAAAGACAGTTCCCCCTTTACATAATTATAATGACCATTATACTGGTAGATTGTAATGTCTGAGCTCACTGAGAATCTAGATCTGGAAGCAGACTCTCTCTTGTCCTAATTTAAAACCCAAGCATAGAGTGTTTATCTTATAGTGTATTCCAAGGCCCCTTATCTGTAGATGGACTGATCCCTAACTCCAAGACAGGGAAGAAAAAGAAAAACAAAACAGCCCAAAATTCAAAACATTGGGTCAGTGGGCATAGCTGGAGGGTCATCCATGTCCAACAGACATTACTAATGTTTGTCCCACAATATAAAAATGCCTGCAGAAGAAAGAGAGAACAGAAGTTCAGCCATGGAAGTTGATTCATAGAGAGAAAACTCAATCAACTGACTCAAGAATTCATCTGACTGCCCAACTTCCCTAGTCAGCTTCTACTGGGTGTTATGAGTGCCTGATTTGATGTAATCTCTTCTGTTACTATTTTTTCTTTTAGTTGGAAGCCTCACCTGCTTGGCCTGCGACTCTCTGGATAGGGAACTTTGGCTGCTGCCTCAACAGGCCCTACCCAGTTGGCGTCTTCTGTTTGTAAGCCCTGTGCTTGATGGTGTTACTTTTCTTTTGCTCTCTCAATTGGGCCAGTCCGGGCATCTCTATTGGATGCTGTAAGTTCCCAATGGGATGACGTTTTTACCATCTCTCTTCTACTTCTTGCTGTTACTCACTATTTTCTATATTTGCTTACTTCACATTTAATAAATTCACTCATTCACACCAAAAGAACAGCATTTGCAGATTGTTCTCTGAAATGCATGGAATGATACTGCCCAAGCAGCAAGGAGCTGTAGGAAAAAAAGAGCTGTTGGGATCTACTCTCCACACTAGAAGCTCCAATTCTACATGAGTCCCAAATATGAACATCAGAGTGTGAGACAAATGTTTGTAGGTATTTTATGATATTAAGGTATAGAATAGACATGCTAAATATGGCACAAAAAGCACAAATGAAAGTGACTCTGCTGTTCAAAAAGGTACTCAACTTTTCTTCTTTGCTTATAGCATAAAGGGGTGTGTCATAATTTTGGAGTGGTATGAGGAAGATCTGACACAGATTGTTTTCTGTTGCTGTAACAAAATACCCAAGGCTAGGTATGTTCTAAAGACAAATTTATTTAGCATACAATTTAGAAAGTCAAGAAGCATGGTACCATTATCTGATCAGTGGTGATGAAGACATCACAACATGACAGATACTATCATATGAGAGGGAGAGGGCACAATAAGATCAGAAGCCAGAGACTAGGGAAAAGCCAGGCTCATGATTTTTCATGATATTCCTCTGATGAGAGTTAGCTAGCTCTGCAATATTAATTCCTTCTAAGAGAAATGCTGTTATGACTTGATCACCTTTGGGAGGCCCCACCACCTAGAGGCTCCACACCCTCAGCATTGATATACTGGGAACATAATTCCAGCACATGATCCTTGGAGGACATTCTCAAAATATATGGAAGGCACAGTGCATTGTTGTAAGATAATTCAACCCAGCAATGGTTCCAGTCACTATGTTTACAATGCATGAGAACAGCTACTGATATGGCCTACTTGGATCACAGAGGGTGTCTCCTGAAGGGACTAGGAAAGAAAGGGATGACACAGAGAAGTCGACTGCTGCCAGTACAGCTGACAGGGCCATTAACAGAGATTCTCTTTCAGTGAAACTCGGTTGTGTTAGTGTTAGCTTGACAGAATCTAGAATAACCTGGGAGAGTGGCCTCTGAGAATGCCTGTGAGGATTATCTTTATTATGTTAGTTGCTATGGGAAGACCCATCTTAATTGTAGGTGGGACTATTATCCAGTCAGAGGATGCTGGATGGTATAAAACAGAGAAAATGAACTGAGCACTAGCCTACATTTTCTCACTACTCTCTGCTTCCTGACAATGGACAAACAGCCCCAATCATGTTCCTGCTGCCATGCCTTCCCAACCCTTGAGCTGTGATCCAGAATAAACATTATATCTTTTGAGTTGCTTTTGCCATGGTTTTTTTTTCCCCATAGAACAGGAGAAGAAACAAAGACACAAGCTTTTCTGGAAATATGTTCCAGAATGTTTATAACAGAATGTTTCTTAACAAAAAGACACAATCCTATATCATACTACGAGTGAGGTGATTATATTGTGGCATGCCCATGTGATAGAATATTGTACAGTAGCTGGTATGGAACAACTGGCTCCATGACATGATGCTGAAGGCTCAAAAGAGAGGACAGTGGTGGTTTGAATAGTTATGGACCCCATAGACTGACATGCTTGGCCCATAGGGAGAGGCACTATTAGGAGATGTGACATTGCTGGAGGAACAGTGGTCTTGTTGGAGGAAGTATGTCACTGAGGGGATAGGCTTTGAGGTTCCCTATGCTCACACTCTGTCCAGTGTGGAATCCAGTCTCCTTCTGATGCCTACAAATAAATATGTAGAAACATTGGCTCCTCTGGCACCACGTCTGCTCGAACACTGCCATGCTTTCTTCCATGATGATAATGCACCAAATCTCTGAAACTGTAATCCAGCCCCAAAGAAATGTTTTCCTTTATATGAGTTGCCATGGTCATGGTGTTTCTTTATAGTAATGAAACCCTAACTAAAACAAGGACAAAAAGGTGCAATCAGTTTCAGTCCAGGTACTTGGAATTCCAAAAGTAAATTGATGCATTTACAAGAGATATGTACACAAGTAGAAAACAAAACCATTTAAAAACGAGAAAGAAACGATAAATGAATAATGAACACAAAATTTAGCACACCAAGGGAAAAAAGAATAGGGCCTATGAGGAGGAAAATAGTTTTGGGAATTAATTGATGTCCTATTTCTTTACTTGCATAGTGGATACTTATTTCTATGACTTTTTCCAAAAAAAAATTAGTACTCAAATCAGGTGACCTGCATTGGTAAAAACATGGCTATGGTGAAAAGAAAGTCCTTTAGCATGGACTGAGAAAACCATAAAGAATGCTTCCTTTCTTCTTTTACCTTTGTAATTTAGTTTGTCATTTCAAACCTGCTGATTAATCACACCATGCTTCTGGTAGCCACCCAGAACAGCTCCTCCCTAAAACGGGTGAAGGCTTAGATACTTTAGAACCTCGGACAGCGCTCAAAGAATCAGCCCAAAGCACCATGGACAGCACCTCGCGGTTTTTCTTCAGCACCGAGGACAGAGATCGCATCTAATGCCAATGTAGAGAGCCCCTACATTGATTCTTAACCTTCCAAATGCTGAGACACTTTAATAGAATTTCTCACGTGTGGTGACCCCAACCATAAATTTTTGATACTTCAAAATTGTAATTTTGAGACTATTATGGATTGTAATATAAATATTTGTATTTTTCTATGATCTTAAGTGATCCTTGTGAAAATTTCGTTAGAACTCCCAAAGGGGTCTCAACCAACAGGTTGAGAACCACTGCTAGAGGTGGCAGATGGGCACAAATCAAGACATAGCCAGATTCCCCTCTCCATCTCTCACTAAGCTGGTAGACAATTGCAAAATAGAACCCAGGCTTCCTGATCTCTGATCTAATGTTGAACCGATTTTTCCTGACTTTGTTTAAATGCACAGGAACTGTCGAAGGAGAGCTACTCAGGAAGGCATATGTGACTTTCTTGTGAACCTTTGAAAAGGCAAACTTTGAAGCTGGCCTTGCTTGGCTCAAATTCCGACTCTGCTCTCACCAGCCCAGTGAACACCTGGAGTACCCCCCTCCTCCCCCGGCCATGTGGACTCTGTCACCTTTCTGTTCCTGGGAGAATTCAGCAATCCAAAGTAGAAGAAAGCAATGTGTGCAACTAAAAAAGGAGATTTCCAAAGCCTTTATTTTCCTTGGTGAATTTCAAATCAGAAAGATACCATTTTTATGGAATGTTTGAGCTTGAGAGATCCTAAAACAGTATTATCTTATATTCTCTTCTTTGGAAATAAACCAAGAAAAATTACCACACAAAACCTTGGACCCTTGTGACTACAAAGCCTCAGAAGATGTCTTAGCTCTGACTAGCTCTGCTTATTTCAGATCTTTAATGATTCAGTGACGATTGTCTAGCACATCCTATGTTTGCTATGCCAAGAGAAGCCAGAAAAAAAGCATGTGATACCGTGTTTCCAAAATACCTCAATGGGAACCACTGGATGCCACAACACACACCTTTAATCTCAACACTCAGAAGGCAGAGGCAGACAAGTCTCTGTGAGCTTGAAGCCAATCTGGGCTACATAATGAATTCTAGGCCACAGAAATTGACAGTGAGGTTCTGTTTCAAAAATAAAAAGTCCAAAGGGTCTCAAAGATCAAGAATCATCAATGGCACCCAGAATTCCTAGAGTTTTACACAGGGTAATGGATTCTGTTTGTATATCATTGGGTTCCTTATGTTAGTGTTTTATGTTGGATTATTTACCTATATTCATAAGTCTGGTCTGTAATTCACATTTTTTGGCCTTATTTGTATGAAAATTGTTCTAGATGTATGGAGTGAATAAGGGAGTTACAGAAGTTAAAGTAGTTTAAGTGCCATGAAAGTGACTAAGTCTTCAGAAGTTAGATAGGACTGAAGTGTGAACTTGCCTGAGCTTGGTCCCTCTCACTGAGCTCTGATGACTGATATTGTCTTTGGTAGTTGGTATATTAAATTTTGCATTTTGTTCTTATATTGATTTTGGCAACAAACTTCCACTGGGAAATTGTCTCTTCCCTTGAGATTTCCAATGTCTTATCATACACTTGCTTATTCTTCTCTCATAATTATTTTATTTCCCCTGTCTCTGCACTTAAGCTGACCATGTCTGTTTTCTTACTCCAATCCTGTGAAAATTGACTCTTTCTTTATTCCCTGTAGTTGGACTCATAAGGATTTCTTATTCTTATTTTATTAGCTACTTTGAAGAACTAGAAGCTGCATTTACTTTTCTTTTTTTTTACACCTTTTTATTTTGTTATGAGACAATGTCTCACTATGGAGCCCTGGCTGTCCTGGAACTCTCTATGTAGACCAGGATGGCCTTGGATTTGTAAGAATAGCCTGCTTCTACGTGGGTGCTGGGATTAACAGCATGCCTAGCTTGATTTCTTTTCTTCCATTAAATTCGGTCTTTATGAATCTCTTCCTTCTTATCTCTTGTTGATTCTCCTAAATTCTTAAGACAAATGCTAAAGATGAAGTTATGTTCACTCTCTTTCAGTGAAGGCATTTGAGGCTATGTCTAAGTGGATTAAGTTTGTTCCTTACACTTTAATACATACTGTTCTCTCTTCTTTGCTTCCTCAAAAGTCCGTATTTTTTCTATATATCTCCTCTCAGATCCAAGGTTGTGTAGGGACATTTAAATTTTGAAGCAAAATATTTGAGGTTTTTCCTCCTCTTTTATCATTTACTGTTACCAGTGCAGGGTGTAGTCAGAATATGTAGCCTTTGAAAACCTTAATTTTTGTGTTTCTGAATTGGGCAAAGTTTTGTATCCTGTTCCATGTTGGTCATCCTCAGTGGCCTTTGGAAGTGTTGCATTCTCTGCTGTATATCCCACAACCACATTCACTGTTTACGCTTTGCAATTCTGATGTCATCCATTTGGGTTTTGTTGTTTGTCTTGAAGTTTTCAAATGTATAGAAAAGTAGAGAGATTAGTGTAATGAACACCATTCACGCTCCATCACGATTAAGGGACTGTGTGCACTCAGGCATGTTTGCTTTCCTGAGGTGTAGAGTTCAGGATATTTCACTACTAAATGCTCAAGTACCTCTTTTTAAAAAGAAAGGCCCTTTCCCATATATCTGCCATAACATTACTGTACATGAGAAACTTATGCTGGTGTCTATAGTCTTTTCAAACAATGTCTAAATTAGATCCCCCGAAACAATCTCAAAAATTATTTTTAAAGTTGGAATTGCTCAAACTACTATACAATGAATGATTAAGCAATATATTCTGGGTATTTATCAATGGTTGACCACTTTTCTTCACTTGCTGATTCCTTTATTTTTGCTTTGTTTTTATCAGGGTCATGGATAGCCCAGGTTGACCTTGAACTCACTATGTATGTATTCTATAATGATCGTGAAACTTTAGACCTTGTATTTTTAATGCCTCAGTGCTGAGATTACAGGTGTATGTCATCAGACCAAGTTATTTGTGCCCATTGACAAAAATAAAAATACAGTTATCTTGAACTGATTTTATTTTTTATCAAGTTGCCTTTTCTTTCCTAAGCTTTTATTTTTATATTTAGGTTCTTCTATTTTTAAATATAGATTATATATTGCTTCATTGCAAAATATTCTAATTAATCCATATACTTAAATGTGTTTTACAATTTTTTGAGGGCAGTTATTTGCCAGTCCTACTTTACTTTCACTTTATTAAATTTTTTTAGGCACAGTCTCACTATGAAGACCAAGCTGGCATCTAATTCATAAATAATTTGCCAGCTTCTGCCTCCTAAGTTCTGGAATTAAAGCCTTGCCATCACACCCAATATTTGCCTTATTCTTATCATTATTTCCCTAGGCATTTATTTGACAGGTTTTAAAATATTTAATATTAAATATAGTTTCATAATTTGTTATTAATATTAATTGATAAATATTAATTAATGTTAATATTAAATACAGAAATATTTTAATGCTTCTGTAAATGCATTTATTCTTTGGCTCATTTTGTATATAATTAGTATAAAATTGTCTGCTTTCTATTATATATTTTCAGTTGTGTGTGCATGTGTGTGCACACGCATGTGTGTGTATGCATATAAAGAGGCCAGGGGCCATTCTCAGGCATTGTTCCTCAGAAGCTATCCATCTTTTGGTTTAGAAACAGGATCTCCCACTGCCGGGAGTTCATCAAATGGATTAGGCTGGCCAGCCAGTGAGCCTTGACTTATCTCTGCTTGTTACTTGGGTTACAAGCACTCCTCACTATGCCTGACTTTTTAAAATGTGGGTTCTAGAGACTGAACTCAGGTTCTTATGTTTTCAAGGCCAGCACACTGTTGACTATGCCATCTCTTTAGGTCCACTGTCTGTTGTTTAGTGGAAATTTTCCATTCTTTCCATTCTTACACTAACCTACTGATTGGTTCATTTTTAGGCAGATTTTCTTGGCTCTCTGAATAGATTGAACCTCACCATCCTTCTGTCTCAGCTTCTCAAGTACAGGGATGACAGGTGTGCTTCACTGTAGGCATATATTTTTCACAATCTACTTTAATAAGGACCCAAGCTCCCCTCTAGCTCACCACCCACCAGACATAGTGAAAAAGAAAGGTGATTAGGATACAGAGAAAGTGGACCTGTTCAGAAATAGATCTTTGGGATGATTCCAATCTTCGTTGTTCTCAATCCAGTCCACTAGCAAACACCAAACACAAATCAACTACTGTCCAGTCCACTTGGCAGACACCACATACAAATCAGCTAGGGCAGTTCAACTGAGAAGAAACTGAGAGGCTTGCCAATTGGCCTGAGTCTGCAGAAGTGGCAAGAAACCTCAGAAATCTTATGAGAAGTTCTTTGGTGAGTTTCTCTCTATCAAGTCACCATAAGCAACGGTCAGCAATGCAATGTAAGGTGATACACATGTGTCATCACTGACGACTAGTGAGGCAGAGTAAAGTGAGCCAGTGCTGGAGCTCCTATTGTTTCTCTTGGTCTAGTCTGTGCATTGTACTAGGGCTGAGATCATAGGTGGACTGCATACACATCCTCCCTGTCCTTTGGAAGTGCAGAAGGAAGTGACTGCTATAATGAAGGAAAAAGCTGTTTTAAATGGGGGGACAGTTGGAGGGATGTCTCGGAGCCAGCTAGGGGGCCAAGGAAGGATTTCTGGAAGAAGTAAACAAAGAGCTGGAGGCAGAGGAGCTTTTGGGGCCCTCTGGAAGACTTGGCTCCCTGCTTTTCCTTTAGGAGTCAACAATGCCCATAACGATATAACAAGATACCCGTGAGTCCTCAAAATAGCAGGGGTGTGTACAGGGATGGGGAGTCATGCTGCAAGTTGTTGCCACCTCAGCTGCATTTGCACTTGAAGGTGAAAATGGCAGAGGAGAGAACCAAACCTCCAACCCCTCCCCCCAAACTAAGCCAAAGTGGCATACTGCTTTAATCCCAGTCCTTGGGAGGCAGAGGCAGGTGGATTTCTGTGAGTTCGAGGCCAGCCTGGTCCACCAGAGTGAGTTCCAGGACAGTCAGGGATACTCATAGAGACCATGTCTCATAAACAGAAGAAAAAAAACCAGCACAACAAAACAAGGCCCCTCCACCCCCCACCATAACCAAAAAGCAACTTGTGGAGGGAAGGGTTCATTTGACTTACAGGTTACGGTCCATCTTCGCAGGAAGCTGAGACAGGAACTCGAAGCAGGAGTCAACACAGAGACCATGGAGAAATGCTGTTTACTGGCTTTCTCAGTTTGTTTTTTTATTCATTTCAGATACCACCTGCCTAGGGATTGGCACCACCCACAATGGGCTGGGCCCTCCCACCTAATAATCAATCAAGAAGATGCTTCGCAGCCTTACCTAGAGTCCAATGTTCTCAGCTGAATTTCCCTCCTTCTCTGATGACTCTGTCAAATTGACAAAATAAAAACAAACAAAAACCAGCATGGGATTTCTACCTTGGCCGAGTGCTAGTAGGATTAGAGCCTCTGCTCCTTTCTCTCCATCCCACCAGCTCATCTCTGTTGTTTTGCTACAGAGAAAGTGAGAAAAGAGGGCCCTTCTTACCACATCAGATGAGGAGTAGGTGACAGCCTGGGAACCATGGTGGAGGCCTGATGTAGAAGCCATGGTTGTTCCCCAGTCTGAGTGGGCTTTGGGGCTCTATCTGCAGGACATAGTGGTTTGAATGATGGGGAGTTAGTCATCTTGGAAGATGCTTTGAGGGATAGGCTAGGATTCTCTGGCCAGAAAAAAACAATTCCTATGTTTGTCATGCACTCTTGCTAGCCTTAGCCAGTGGCCTTAGCTCATTGAGGGGATCCAATTTTGTGTCTAAGCCAAAAACCAGGAAATTTGATTGGGTCATTTTTCATGGCTGTAACTTGGTTGTAACTTCTCAATCAATTATTTTAAAGGTCTGTGGGTTTTTTGCCTTAAATAATATTTTAATTATTTCTTTTTTTTTTACTTTTAGATTTTCTTTCTCACATAGTACATCCTGAGTTTTGTTGCCTCTCCTCTACTTCTCCCAGTTGCTCCCCACCTCCCCTTCCATCCAGATCCACCCCTTTACCGTCTGTCATTAGAAAACAAGAAGGCTTCTATGGGATAGTAATAAAGTATAATATAATAAGAGAAACCAAAAACTAACACATTGGAATTGGACAACATAAGCAGGAGGAAAAGAGCCTGAGAAGGCACAAGAGACAGATTCACTTATTCACACCCTGAGGAATCCCATAAAACACCAAACCGGATGGCGTCCTATACATACAAAGAACCAGTGGGGTAAAAAGAGAGAAGGGGAAACAGGTAAAAAAATAGTAAGATAAGAAAAGAAAAACCCCGACATGACATCATGAGGCAAGAAACATTCCTAGATGTCATTGAGTTCGTTTTCTGTTGGCCATGTCTGATAGACATGCGGCTCACCCTTGCGAGTAGTTTGTTGCCCCCGTGAAACAGTGACTCCCTTGAAGAAAACTATATTTTCATTTGCAGGTGGTTACCAATTGGAGATTGATTTTGGAGATTGATTGGGATGAGGTTCAGATTTCCTTTTCTTTCAGCGCTAGGGCCCCACCTGCTACAGACTGATGCAGACTGTGCATGCTGGCTCAGTCTCTGTGAGTCCATATGCGAATCCACCTGACTCTTACACTCTTTCTGCCCCCTCTTCTGAGGAGAGGGATTTTGAGCC
The DNA here is from genome assembly GCA_019843965.1 of Rhynchomys soricoides. Taxonomy (NCBI): domain Eukaryota; kingdom Metazoa; phylum Chordata; class Mammalia; order Rodentia; family Muridae; genus Rhynchomys; species Rhynchomys soricoides. The sequence goes on along the minus strand of JADRCH010000060.1, from coordinate 10,278,019 downwards.
ATTCCCATTAGGGCTGAGTGTTCCAAGGTCTCTCATTTTCCACACAATGTCAGACTGTGGTATCTCTCTATGTATTCCCAACTAGTGAGGAGGAAGCTTCTCTGATAATGGCTGAGCAAGATATTGACCTGTGAGTATAGAAGAATGTCACTAGGAGTTATTTTATTTCTATGTTGTTGTTTGTTTTTCTCTTTTCTCCTCTCCTCTCCCCTCCTCTCCTCCCCTCTCCTCTCCTCTCTTCTCTTCTCTTCTTTTTTAGAACAGTAGTATTTGGGTTTACCCTAGGTTCCTGGAGTATCTTCCTCACCCAATCGATGTCGCATATGGGTTCCATCTTGTGGAGTAGACCTTGAGTCAAATCAGAGACAGGTTGGTTACTCCCACAAGCTTTGTGGCGCCATGGCACCACCATATCTCAATGGCAGTGCACCATTGTAGATCAAAGGTTTTGTGGCTGGATTAGTGTTGATGTTTCTACTTTCCTAACATTCAGAGAAGCTTTCTATAATACAGATGCCAGCACATGGGGGTGAAGGCTCTAAGGAGGCACCAGCTTAATGTCTCCATGTTCACAATGTAAAAGTAACTTTTATTCTGATGTAACTGTCATCTCCAAGGCTCACTGCCTCAGTCAGCTAACTTAGGCCAAGGCTTGGAAGCTTCTCTCCTCCGTACAATCTTATCTAGGCCTAGAATGTTTTCAGCCTCTGAAACTTGCTGTTGAATAAGCTCACCCTTTATTGATTTCTGAGTTCTGGATGGCTGGTTCAGCTCAGCCGTTCTGGCTGATTCAGTCTGGCTTCTCTCAATTTCTGACCGAATTGCCCTGCCTGGCCTCATACTAACTTTGGCAATATGTTCTAATTTTCTGGCTCCTTCTCATTTCCTGGCTTGTTCTCTCTCTCTGCAACCTGTCTCTGTACAACTGTCCCGTAAAACTGCTTGCTTCTTTTCTCCCCCTCTCTCTGGACTGCCTTCTTAAGTCGCTTTCTTTTCCTCTCTCATCTGCCCCTCCCTCACCACAGTCCCTTACTCTATATCTAACCTCAGTGATGCTATGGCTTCTAGCTTGATTATAATTGACTTAATAGCTAATAGCCACATATAAGAAATCACTCAGGATGATTTTTTTAGTGCCACCCATTTGTCTGCAAATTTTATTATCTCATTTTTGTTTATAATGGTCGAATAATATTCAGCGTGAACGAACCACTTTTTCTTTACCCATTCTTCTGTTAAGATACATCTATGATGTTTCCAATTTCTGTCTATTACAAATAGAGCAGCAACGAACATAGTTGAGTAAGTGCCTTTGTCATATGACAAAGAGTCCTTTGTGTGTATGCCCAAAAATGGTACAACTGTATTTTGAGGTAGATAGATTCCCCCCTCTCTCAGGAACTGCCACACTGGTTTTTGTAGTGACTGCACAACCTCGAACTCCAACCAGTAGTGGATGAAATTTCCCTTTATCCTGAATGTTCGCCAGCGTGAGCTGTTGTTCACCAGCGTGAGCTGTTGTTCGCCAGCGTGAGCTGTTGTTCGCCAGCGT
>JADRCH010000060.1:10241734-10270483 GCA_019843965.1 Rhynchomys soricoides | reverse complement strand
GAGAGAGAGAGAGAGAGAGAGAGAGAGAGAGAGAGAGAACCCTTGTTAGCAGACCAAAGCTTTTCAGAAGACCCATGTTCTCCTCTGCTTAATTCCGTGTTGGTGAAATGGGGTACCCACAGAGCACACTTACTCACATATGAAGAATAGTTTGGGAAATACTGGGTAAGCTTTCTGCCCCACATGGGGGTGCTTTTCTCTGGAATCTGACACTGCTGGAAGGCTGAAATGAAGGCAGACTACCAGCTGCACCGATTGCATGGCTTTGAAGCCTGTTTAAGACTGGAGGGAGCTCCTGTTTGGGGGACTTATATTGGTTACTTTTTCCTGTTAGCATTATAAAATATTCTAAGACAAAGCAACTTGAGGAAGAAAAGGCTTATTTTGGCTTCCCGTTCCAGGGTAGATAGCTCATCATTATGAGGATAGCATAATGGCAGGAGCTTGAAGTAGCTGGTCATATTATATCCACAGTCAGGAAGCAGAGAGAGATGCTAGTGCTCAGCTCATTTTCTCTCTTTTAGTCAGTCCAGGACTCCAGCCCAAAGAAAGCTGCGGCTTACAGTTAAGCTGGGTTTTCCTACATCAATTAACCTACTGTAGGTGATCCCTCCCAGCTGTGCCTTTCCAAAGGCTAGCCCATTCTAGAGTCTATCAAGTTGATAATCAGTATTAACCATCACAGGGCTCCCTGGTGGGAAGATTCCACTCTGCTCCTGCTTCCAGCTGGGGCTATGAGAGAACTCACCTTCACCCACAGACAGCGGGAATAATTCTGTACCCTCTGCCTGCATTCAAAGATGGAGATATGATTGTGACAATTCGTTTGGCACTCCCAACGATTCATGATGTCCAGGGAGCTGCTGACAGTGCTGGCTTCTCAGCCAAAAGAAATTGCCCTGGGCTAGCAGTGGCATCAGCCTGGGATACTTGGCACAGAGTGCTGTACTTCCCTCTCTTGTTTCCTCCCTCTCTTTTTCTCTCCCTTCCTCTTTCCCCCCCTTCAACAGCAGCCCCCATGGGCAGACACACAGTGGAGGTGTGGAGAAGTACTGGCTTGGGGGTTCTATCCTCATCCATTGTGGGGCTAGGACATGCCCTCTCTGGTGAAAGGGCTGGAGGAAGGGCTGCAGACATGTGTGTACAGAACAGAACAAACAAGCAGGCGGCAGAGTTATAAAACCAGGATATGTTTTATTAGCTAATAAGATGCATCTGCTTTTATTAAAGAGAGAGCCAAAGTGGAAGGAGGTCTAGGGACTGACTCCCAGAGGGGCACAGAGAGGCTGTGAGCCCACTCACTGGCCACAGCTGCACCCTGTATTGATGTCCTCAAAGCCTTTCCTTCCGTGTGTCTCAGCTCCTCTCTGAACCCCTTACTCATGCCCAAGTTTAGTCAAGATGCCCCAGGCTTACACCTACCAACCTGCAGCCCTACTGGGGGAGGAGAGCTGTCATTGACTCAAAGGTGGACAAGGGAGCCTATGCCAGAAAATGGCAAGAAAAATTTCTGAGCTTAATTGGCAATTATTCAACAGACAAAGACCCTGTACCATTATTTTTTTGAGCATTAAATAAATAAATAAATAAATAAATAAATCCGTGGGTTCGGCACTCAACCCTGGGAAGTGAGACTCCCAGAACCAACCCTGGTGTGTGTGTGTGTGTGTGTGTGTGTGTGTGTGTGTGCGCGCGCGCGCGCCCGCCCGCCCGTGTGCACGCCGGCGCGCGCGCGCACCATCCTTGCACTCACTGAGCATCAACCTGGAGGGGAGTGGAGCATCTTTCCGAGAATGGGTATTAGGGATGCAAGCAGAATACTCAGGACCCAGGCTCCTCCCCAAGGAGTTTCAGTTCCAACCATAGTTAAAAGACATTCAAAAACTGCGTTTTGTGATGTGGACAGGAAACTTGGGACTGCAACATAACTGGGATCCTGGAGGAAACTCTGGAAAAAAGCTTGGTGACAATGGGTTCTAGATGGGAGTAATTCTGTGGTGTTGGACCGGAGGCCTTTCTTTCATCTGTAAAACAAGCTGAAGTTCCTTTCCGTCTTTCCAAAACGCTGTGTGGAACTGGAGCTTCTCTGCGAAAACCCTGGAATCCAGTCATCAGAGCTCAGCCCATCCCCCCCTCCTGCACTCGCCTTTGGGGACAGCTTGGACTTCGCTGCAGTCTGGTTGGCTCAAACGTGGGCAGATCTGTGGGTCGGAATCCAGCGCCCCCTGGTGGCGCCAAGACACACAAACCCTATCGTACCTCTTTCTGGCCCGACGGTCAGGCAGTGACTCAGGGTGCCACCGCTGCCAGAGCAGCGGGAGGCCTGACTGGGGTTCCGTCGTGGGCTGAGCCACGACTCAATTAATTACCAGCTGCTGGGAATCTTTGTCGCTCGCTTGTGGTGACTCAGCCCGCAGCCAGGCTCCCTTGCAATGCACGGGGGCCTTGGCTTCCAAAACGAATTTTGGGGAGCTCACCTGCTTCAGGCGAGCTCTCCATCCGGGTACCCGGAAGACCACACGGAGACCTGACAGTTCAGGCATAGCTCGCAGCGCTGATGCCCCTGCCCTGTGGTGCACTCATGATCCTTTGAATTTGGGTGAAAAGCTTTTTACCTGGGAGCCTACACGAAGCCCGTAGTCCGCCGGGCTAGGAATCTGGGTAGACAGAGGCTGGGGCATGGTCTAGGAGGCTGAAGAACACAGGGTTTCTAAATCTCCGAACTCTTCAGTAGCTGGGGCTGATTCGCAGGCTGCTCCTATCTCCATGGACAGCTTCTAGCTCCCGCCCCTTAGCTGTTGCTTGGTGGTCACCAGATCTCTTCTTCTGCATCCTTGGCTAAGGGACAGAGAAGATAGCCTGGCCGAGGAAACCAAATCCCGGGGTCTCAAAAGCTTGGGTCTATGTCCCAGTCCGTAGCAGCACTGCTCTAGGAGAGCTTTGTGAGCCAGAAAACCTCTGGGCAACCTAAAGAGAGATGGGTGGGTGGGGAACCCAGAAGGCCTAAACAGGAATACTGGCATCTTTCTTAAACGCAAAGACTAGTTGCTCCTTGGCCAGATCCTCCAGCTCCTTCTCCTAGCTTGAACCTGGAGGGTGCCTCGCGGTAGTTCACCGGGGGTGGATGGGTGGGTGGAGGGGGTGTCCCCGCGCTCTGCTTCTCCTCAGAGGAAGCAAGAAATGAACAGAGAAGAAGAGGGAGGGGGGCCGGGGGTACTGCTGGAGAGGGGATATGAGAATTCCCGTCCTTCCTTTCTTGAGGCTTAACTCTTAAGAATGGTGGTCAGCGCTATATGCCAGAGCTCTAGGGAAAAGTTGCTGGGGTTAGCAGGTGCAAGATCACCCGGGTCACAAGCCACTCTCTGAACTAAGGAGGCCGTCAAAACCCCAACACTCTAGAAGGCAGTGTCCCAGCCAGTAGGGTGCTGCTGAGCCAGGTGGCTGCTGCAGCTGGAGGGGTGTGTGTGTGTGTGTGTGTGTGTGTGTATGTGTGTCTGTGTGTCTGTGTGGGTTAAGAAGGAAAGCGTGTGGCCACTGCTGTCGCACTCTCGAGTGAGTGCTCATAACCCCTTCCTTGTTTATTCCCAACTCTCCCGTTTTGTTTTTTGTTTTTTGTTTTTTTGTTTTCCCGATAACAGGCTAATCGGCCACCACTGGCCGAATTCGTTTCTCATCCCCAGCTGCAGGACTCTCAAACTCTCCACTTCGTCAAGGTTGTGTGCGCTCTTAGGGAAGCAGTACTTTTTCAGAAGGAAGCCACCCCCTCCCCTTCCCAAACCCTCTAGAGGCTGGGTTCCCATCCCTGCGCCCTGGTGGCACCTAGTTCTACCCTTCTCCCTCCCTCTCTGGCCATCCCTCCTGGGCTCCTTCCTGTGCACCCTGCGCAACACTAAGTCTGCTGCAGGAGCTGCCACTGCCTCCTCTCCAGCTGGCTGGGGACCAGGCGGGAGGTGGCGCGACCCAGAGGCTGCAGGAGGGAGAGAGGGAGGGAGAAAAGAGAGGAGGGAGGGAAGCCGGTCCTCGGAGTAGCCTGCCCCCCCTCGTCCCTCCCGCCGGAGCGGGGCCGTCAAACGCAAACACGCGCGCACGCACACCCGCGAATACATACACTCGGGCTCCCTCCGGCGCGCACGCACAGCGCCTCAGGCAGACCAGAGCGGCGGCTGCCTCTCCGGACTCCTGGACGCCAGAGTCTCAGGATCCTCCGGCAGCTGATGCGCCTTTGCCTGTCCCCATCCCTACCCTTCAGTTCCTCCAGGGCTGCGGGACCCCTCCCGCTGCCGCCGCCACCTCGCCCGCCACCCGGCGAGGAGCTGGCTGGCCGGCCGCCGCCGCCGCGCAGTTCCCTCTTCGTCCCCGAGGTAGCTCCGTCGCGGCTCCTGTCTTGGGCTTCGTCGTGTTCCTGAGCTTCAGAGGCTGAGCGGAACAAACTTCGCAGATCGGCTCTCGCGCGGCGGGCACCCCGCGTGCCCCGCGCGCCCAGGTGGGCACGGGGCGTTCGGATCTTGGGGCATCGGGTTTCCTCGCCCGTTGCCCCTGCTAGATAGACTTTCTCCCTGCTTGCAGGGATTCTAGAGACTCCTTCACTTAGTAAACTTTCTATTTACCCCAACCCAAGGGGGTGAAGAAAGCTAGAGGGAGAAGCAGGTCCCCGCGGGGCAACCGCCACACTGGAGGCGATTAGCTGGGCCCCGCTAGCGGGGGAACGCATCCAGAGGGATGGGGAACCCCTCCCCGGGTCTCCTTCTGTCCCGGCTACCGATCCTGCCCCAGCCGAGCCCGCGGGCTCGAGGGGCGAGGTGCCGAGGACCAGGCAGCCCGCGCGGAATGAGCTTGGGCCATCCATCCGCACGACCCTCCGCACTGGGGCAAACCGCTTGACCCAGGCCTGGCATAGGGTGTCCCGAGTCCAGGATCGCTGGCCTCCGCGCCATAGCAATGTCATCAACATGTCCACCATCTCGCGCACCCCGGTGGTGATCACCACGCCCGCGGACCCCCCTGTGTACGCGGAATCCGTCGCACTGGGTGCTCCCGAAGAGCCCGCTGTGCCTGCGGAACCCGCTGAGCCCGCGGAACCCGCTGCGCCCGCGGAACCCGCTGCGCCCGCGGAACCCGCTGCGCCTGTGGAACCCGCTGCGCCCGCAGAGTCAACCGAGCCAGCCGAGCTTGCCGAGCCCGGGGCGTCCGCTGGTCCCGCGGAATCCGCAGAGTCCGGGGAGCCCACTGAGGTCGTTGAGTCCCGAGAGCCTGCTGCACCTGCGGAGGCCCCTCAGCCTTCAAGTGGTGAAGTTCGTGAGAGTGAGGATGCCCAAGATGAGACCGAAATTTCCAACATCAGCTGTGGCATCTGCTGCTACCACCGCTTGCAACTTCGACTCCATCGCAGAGGAGGCTTGGTCAGCGCGGCGCTGCATTGGGATTCTCGTGGTCTGGTCCATCTCCCCTTTGGCATCTCCTTCTTCGCCGCCATGAAGCGGCAGAACGTGCGTACCCTGTCTTTGATCGCCTGTACCTTCACCTACCTGCTGGTGGGTGCCGCGGTGTTCGACGCCCTCGAGTCGGACCATGAGATGCGCGAGGAGGAGAAACTTAAAGCCGAAGAGGTCCGTCTGAGAGGCAAGTACAACATCAGCTCCGATGACTACCAGCAGCTCGAGCTCGTAATCCTGCAGTCTGAGCCCCACCGCGCTGGAGTCCAGTGGAAATTCGCCGGTTCCTTCTACTTCGCCATCACTGTCATCACAACTATAGGTAAGGGGTGGGTGTGCCTCCACCGGGCTCGTGGGAGACACGGGAGGGGTCCAGGAGAGGTAGCGCACACGGAGCAAGGCTGCTGTGGAGGGTGGGGCTCCCCAGGTTCAAAACAGACCCCGTTTCAGTGTCTCATCCCTTAGGGGCATGACCTCACTCTTCTGAGGGATCCTATCTGGTGCCCCAGACGGCTCTGGTGTTCGGGCCAGGCTTGTGAACTCCCAGAGTCAGTGCTGTTGTTTTGAGGGTGGAGGCTCCACTTTTGCGAAGAGTAGAGCGCTAAGAATAATCCCACAGCCGAACACCCACCCACCTAACGCCCCTGTGCTGGCTGCGCTTCCCTGAGTGGGTTCTAAGCCTTAAACTTACTATCTCTTGGGAAATTTGGGACATCAAGGTGATGGGGGAGGAGGGGGGAGGTTGCTTATGGGCTATAGGAAGGGGTGGTACTGATCCTTCCTCACCTGGGGACCTTTTGAGAACCAAGATTTCAGCACCCAATATCCTTCTTTTGGGTTGTGGAGAATGTTAGGTTCTGTGTGAAGAGTTTTCTCTTCTATGATTGGGATGGGGTGGCAGCAAGTGACCTGCAATGCGGTCCTGGTGTGTTGAATGGGGCTGTGCTTGTTTGCCCTTGTGAACAGCAACTGTGGGCCAGAGGAGTCTGGACATTGTTTGAAAACTGGGGGAGTTTAACCCATTCTGGGAAAGAGTCCATCTAGTACAAGATGAGGTTGCCTGTATGTAGATTCCCCCCCTCCCCCAGGTCACCATCTACAGATCAGTCTTTGGTGGATCTCTCCAACTGCGTTCCCACTGAAGCTGGTGGTTGGGAGACACCCCTAGATTTGCACATGGAAACCTGTGGGAATGGGAACGTCAGACTTTATTCCAGGGGATGCGGTAGATGCCCTTCTGGCAGAATGATGTCTCTGGCTGGCCACTTGCCCTGTCATGGCACAGTGCCTTGGTCCATCTCTTTGGACCTGTGAGGATTAGAATGTGGACTCAAAGGTGGTCTCTTTTGCCCCTGTGTCCTGATAAGAGACCCTCTTCACTCATTTCCTTTTCTGGACCTCCCTTCTAATTTTCCTACGCATTTTTAAAAAATAATAATTTTTTTGGTCTGAAAATCTCTGTGCTGTTGGGGCAGGGGGAGTATACAAGATTTGGGGGTGCCTGCCATATGCAACAGGAAGCACCAGCCTGGGACAGCCTGTCTTTCCTTCTTGTTTGAAAAGTCTTTTTGAGCACTGCTTTGTTTAAATACGTGCTAAATCAGTGTAAGTTTTCATGTGGGGGGGGAGGGGGACAGCACCTTTATGTTATTCATATACCATAAAGGGCATGTTGTCCCTGCTGGCCCCAAAGTACCCTCCCCCACCCTGTGGAATTTCCAGGTTGGCGAGAGGCCAGTGGTCACTGCATCATTTTTGTCTTTGAACTGTGGTGGTGATATACAGATGTGTTCTTGGGGACAGGTATATTTTCTGGAAGGCAAGATTATTGCCTGTGACACAGAGAGAGGAGGGAAATTTCATGGTCCCCTAAAAGCGTCTTTTATGATCTAGGTCTGGAACATGGACTTTGGTTTTCAGGCTAGTTCCCTGTAGTAAAATCAGCACAGAAGACTGTTGACTGCTCCCAAGAGGTGGGTGACACTGTGAGAGGGCTGGGGTTAAAAACAAGCAGAGTCATGTTGCAGCATTTCTTAAAAAAAAAAAAAAAAGAAGTAACTGAGGTTGAGGTAGCTTGCACTAAGGTACAATTCCCTCATTGATATGATTGGCAGTTCTGGACATAAGCTTCTAATGTTTGAAACTCCAAAGAAAATGGTGTCGACAGAAGAGGAGCAAATGCAACTGTTGTCTTAGCCCCTGGAGAAGGGTGCTGTCCTCAGTACAGGCTCAGGGCTGCTTGAGAAAGAGGAAAATGATGATTTTTCTAATTTCTTTTATTGGGTTTTCTACTGGTTTTTTTTGAAAGGTTGAAACACACATGAGCATGTGCATGCAATGTACATACATAGATCCGCATTCTCATGCATATTCATATGCATGCATAGATACATTCACACACATGCACAAACATACACACTCTCACATACATGCTCATATGTATGCATTCACATATACACACACTCACATGCATCATATGCATACATACACATGGACACATACATACACATACATACACATACCCACTTGCATGCACATTTACATACATGCAAGCACACACATGTAGGCAGACACAGTCATACACATACAGTCATATATACAGTCATATGCATGCAGATACACATGCATAGGTATACAAACAAACATATATACATACACATATGCTCTTGCATGGACATTTACGTACGTGTAGTCAGACATACAAGCATACATATACATTCATAAATACACTGATAAGCATACAGATATACATGCATAGGCACACATACAGGTGCACACATACTTTAATGCACACATGCTAGCACACATACACACATGCATACACACACACACACACACACACACACACACACACACACATGTCCTAAGGCAGCTGAGCTTGAGTGGGAAGACTGGAATCTGCAGCTTTCCATACAGGAAGACTACAGTGATGCCATTTTTCTGATTTCCAGCCTCAGTTTCCCCACCTGTAGAGGGACTATTATATAATAACTACTTGACAGGCTGCCATTTATCACCAGCTGTGGGCATGTAGGATCACTCCACAGCCCTGCACATTGAAGCACTTAGTAGATACCAAATCTATCCTCCTGTTTTTGGCTGACCGAGTCTCATGGTGTCTGGTTAAAGACCTGTTCAGCAGAAGCACTCAGATCTATAGGAAATAAAACACCTTTGCAATTCATTTTTTTTTTTAATTTTCTTTTAAAAATATGAGCACAAGTGAAAGTGCTTTTAAGACCAGGATAAAAAGCATCCCAAGCCATGCTGTGATAGGAATTGTCTTTTATTGGGCAATGATATCAGCCAGTGAGCCTCATCTTCACAGCTGTCCCTTTTTGCCTAACTTCAAGTGGTTTCTTGGGTGTGTGCACAGCAACTTTGCACTGAAGACTCTGGTTGTGGCAGGAGCCCCTGGAGTTGACTAATGAACATTGCTTCTCAGATATAGTTGTTAACTCACTTTTTGGAATGGAGGTTCAAAGCATATATAATTAGAACTTTATTCTGAATCTGTAACTATGCTTTCATGAAAGACTTTGGACCATTATATCTACTCCAGCCCGAGCTCTCTGGGAGTCCTGTGCACGACAACTGCCTTTTCATGTTGCTCTCATGTTGTGTCACTTGCAACTCTCCTGAATGGAGTTTTACTGGTTGGTTTTGAACTTGGGTGAGACCCCCTTTCTTGTAGCCCACTGATCTGATTGGCTGTGCAGTGGCGACCTTGGCAAGTGGGGGAAGTAGATGGTGTTGAGTGGAATCTGCATGGGTACAGGGGATTTATTAGACTTTTTTCCTGCTTGGGGATGAGGTCTTGGAGCTTGCATAATATATGACTGGTATAAACTTATCATCTCCCACAGTGGGAGGTTGAAGCTAGAACTGTCTCACAGTCAGTCTCTTTGCAGAATGTACCAGAGATGGGATTTTCATCACACTGTTTTTTATTGTCTAACATCTGTGATCTAGGTGGGTTACCTTTAGGATCATTAAAAAGGAAGACACCAGATGCCATCTGCCAAGCTGTGGAGGACAATTCAAAGGCTGGTTTACCATGGGGGAAGGAGGGTGGGATTGTGAAATTTTTTCTCTAGCTACAGTTTTGAGGGACAGGGAAGAGGCACACACTTTCCCGACTCAGTCCATCTGAAACTGAGGTTGCTGTCATAGGAGTAAAAATGACTGGTTTAGGACTGGGATCTGCAGACAGAGGTGGGACCTGCTGAGAGAACCCCTAGGGGTCCTGCCCTGTTCTAGACAGACATCAAACTCCTTCTGTCCCAAGTTAGAAGCAGATCACTGAACAGACTTTTCACAAAATGGACAGCATTCACCACAGGTTTTGAGGTGGTCATGATCTACATTCATTTCAAGCACCGGCCCTGATTTGTTAGTGCTGCCTGATTTGAGATCCTGGGGACAGTATAGATGACAAGATAAAGTCTGGCCTCCACAGAAGGTTCTGGAAGCCCAGATAGTTAGTGGTAGTCCAGTGTGAATCAGGCACAGCTAAGCTCAGTGAGAGCCTTTACCTGTCCTGTGCCATCCACCAGGCTAACCACACACACACACTTACACGTACACATGCACATACATGCACACACATGCACATAGCATCCTTACACACATGCACACACACATACATAGCACCATTTCACATACATATACCCACTCACACACAAGAATAGCATCCTTACACACACCTGTGTTCATGCACTTGTGCACTAATACATCCATGCACATGGACACTCATGTACACATACCCAGAATCCTTATACACACATGAACACACCACTCACTCACATACAACATCTTTACACACACATGCACATACACCCATGCACAGCATCCTTTACACACACATACGCACTCACACACAAGCACAGCATCCTTACACATATGTGTGCATGCACTTGTGCAACCATATACATACATGCACACTCATGTATGAATGCACTGAATTCTTACACACACATGCACACTCACTCACACAGCATCCTTGTGCACACATAAGCACACATGCACATTCACATATAGCATTCTTACACACACACATGCACAGCATCCTTTCACATACACACAAAAGGATAAAATCCTGATACACATGTGTGCATGCACTTGAGCACATATACACACATGCACACTCACCCATGCACAGAATCCTTACACACATGAACGCTCACTCAAACAGGGCATCTACACACACATATGTACATGCACTTATGTACTCATACACACATACACACACTCATGGATGCATTTACAGAATCTTTACACATACATGCACACTCACATACACACAGCATTCTCACACACACATGCACACACAAGCACAGCATTCTTTCACACATGTGTGCATGTACTTGTGTACACATACACAGATGTACACTCATTCATGCATGCACAGAATCTTATATACACACGTACACTCACACAGCATCCTTACACACACTAGCACACACATACATAGCATCCTTTCACTCACACACATATACACTCACACACACAAACATAGCGTCTTATACACATGTGGGCATGCTTTTGTGTACTCATACACACATGAACACTCATGGATACATTCACAGAATCCTTACACACACATGCACACTCACATACAGCATTCTTACACACACATGCATAGCATCCTTTCACACACACATACACACTCACATACACAAAAGCAAAGCATCCTTATACACATGTGTGTATGCACTTGTGCACACATACACACATGAACACTCACTCATACACATGCACACACATGCACACTCACTCACACAGCATCCTTACATACATGCATAACATCATTTCACACACACATACACACTCACACACAAGCACAAAATCTTACACACGTGTGCATGCTCTTCTGCAGTCATACACACATGAACACTCATGGATGCATTCACAGAATTCTTACACACAAGCACAGCATTCTTCCACACATGTGTGTATGTACTTATACACACATACACACATGCACAGTTACTCATACTTGGCATCCTTACACACACATGCACACACATACACACTCACTCACACATCATGCTTACACACATGCACACACATGCATAGTATTCAACATACATACACACTCACACACAAGCACATCTTACACACATGTGTGCATGCACTTGTGCACACATACACACATGCATACTCATGCACACATGCACACAATCCTTACACATATGCACATTCACTCATATACAGCATCTTTACACACACATGCATGCATGCACAGCATCCTTACACATACACACTCACATATAGCATCCTTACACACACATGCACACAAATGCACTCACATGCACACATGCACACAGAGAGCATCCTTACCCACCTCAGTCTTTCAAGCCCCACCCTTGCCCTTCTCTTCTCCAGTCAATCTCAGCCTTGTGGATTCTGCTTATTCTACCTCGGCTCTAAACTGCCTTTGTTCCCTGAACCTACAGTGTCTAGCATTGAACCTGGCATAGAGTAGGCATCCCACAAAGAAATGCAAAGCTGAAGGAGGACCATTGGGATAGCTTATGCCTGAGGAATCATGGAGCTTAATCTGTCTCTCTGTCTCTGTCTCTCTGTCTCTGTCTGTCTCTCTCTCTCTCTCACTCCATCCACCCATGAGTTGTTGAGAACACTGCTCTGCTTGACAGATGAGGAAACCGAGGCAGATAAGGCAATGGACAGTAAAGGAGAGGGCATAGAAGACCATAATGCAAATAGGGTCTCTTTACTGCAGGCTCTACCTGGGAAGTCATCCCAAGGGTATGGTGAGCCTGTGTGCCCCACCTCACTATTTAGGGAGTCTGCTCAGCCAAATCCAAGTGATGGGTAGCACTGGGAGCAAGAGGGTTCTGAGTTCTCCATATCTAGGTGGCTGGCAGCTATCATGCTGAGGATGCAGGAGATGCCTATAGACAGCTCTGCTTCCCTGGATCCTTTCTAGTCCTAGCTCCAGCCATCCTCACTCAGTTCAAGGCTCTCTAGCAACATCCTGCTTACAGGTGCCATGGAGGAAGCAGGGAATGGGGCTGTTGATTTGGGGTAGCATCACAGACACTTCTCCCTAGATGTGCAGAGACACCCTGGTGCTCTGAAACAAGAATGAGATGAGCGGCAAGGACCCCCAGGCACCTGCCACATTCACATGCTCTGTTCTGGCTTACCCAACCTAGGAAGATCAGAAGAATAGGAGCAGAAGGTGAATGTCCTTTGGCAGGTGTCCTAATAATGGTTGTCCCTGTACTTATGCACACATGCATTCATTCACTTTGTAACCTCACAGCCACTCAATCATTCTGCCACCCACCATTGTATCTTCCCATCTTCCTTGGGCCTTGTCATTCATTGCCTCACCCACCCAACACTGTCATCCCTACTCATTCATCATTCGTTTCCCATTAGCTGGTCATCATCCAGTCCTCCATGCACTTGGTCAGTCATTCCATCAGCCAGCCAACATCGTACCACTCACCTGTCATCCATCTTCTTCGATGGATGCACACTGTGGTCCTTGCACGTATCATTCAGCCATGGACACCGTGTCACTCCTCTTCTGTGAACCTGTCATTCATTTCCCAACCAGCCACAGCATTACTCAGTCCTACATGTGCCTACCTTTCAGGTCCCATTAGCCACCAGTGAAGACTCACTGCTCCATAAGCCCTTCTCACTGCCCCGCCCCCACTCCCATATCACCATTCTTCCATGAAACTCCTCTATCTGACATGGTGTTGCTTTGTCCTACATAATCTGTCATCAGTTGCCACCCTTGCATTGCTCAGTCTGCTGCACATCTGCCATCCTCACCCTTCATCAACCATTGCACCATCTAGTTTTCTACACACATACAGTTGCTTCACACATCTGTCATTGTGTCACTCAAGCCTCTGTTTCTCTGTCATTCATTCCTACACCTGACACTGTAACTATTGCTCAGTTACTGGGCACCTCTCGCCCAGTCCTCTACATTATGCTCATGTCATGTGGTCCTCCATAGAACTGCCACTCATTCCTCTCTCATCACTGGAGCATTTGATCCCTCCACCCATGTGCCATGTACTTCCCCATTCACTTAGTGCTCCCCCTTCACTACACACCACTTAGTGCTCCCCCTTCACTACACACCACTTAGTGCTCCCCATTCACTACACACCACTTAGTGCTCCTTGCCCCTACCATCCACTTCTCTATCAACTTCCCACTCTCCTTCCTCCCTACCATTATCTCTTCAACAATCTCTTTCTTGCATACTTGTTTTGTGCAGTCTTCTCCACAATTGTCACTCAAACATTCAGCTGCTGTCTCACCATTCAGTTCTCTACCCACCTATCACTCATCCCCCATCCTGTCTTGGTATGACTAAGTTCTCCACACATCCGTATCTACCATCGTCTTTCCATAATCTCATATAGTTTCCCTCTGAGATATTACCATTCATGTGTCTGGGAAGTATCTCACCTCCTAGTGTAACTTAGTTCTTCATACATATCACCCATTTCCTTGCCCACCATCCTCTTGATCACTTACAGACTAGTTATCCATCTCCTCATCTTTTATTATGTCACTTGAACTTCCAGCTACCTGTCACTCACCCCCATCTGCCACTGTAACCCTCAGCTCTCCACCTCCCTCTTATTCATTTACTCATTTACCTTGGCACCACACACTCTTCCATTTACTTGCTATTCATTTTCTATCAGACCCTAAACCCCTCCAACCTCCACGGACTCCCCCTGCATCACCATCTCTTTAAGTTCACCATTCAGTCCCTCATCTCACATGAACTG
Source organism: Rhynchomys soricoides (assembly GCA_019843965.1). Taxonomy (NCBI): domain Eukaryota; kingdom Metazoa; phylum Chordata; class Mammalia; order Rodentia; family Muridae; genus Rhynchomys; species Rhynchomys soricoides. The sequence continues at coordinate 10,256,256 of JADRCH010000060.1, read as the reverse complement.
TTCAGTTCTTGCCAGTTGTTCTCTCTCCTACCATTGTCTGGCTCATTTCTTCAAATGTTTGCCATTCCTTCTCCATCTTCCAGGGTCCAGGTGGTTCCTCCTCTCACCTGTCTTTTTTCTCCATTTGCAATTGTCCCATCCAGTTCTTCCTATACTAGTCACCTGTTTACTGCCCACCACAGTGCCACTGAGCTTTCCCACACCTGTTATTCATTCCCTTCCTGCCATTTTTGTCACCCAAACCTGTCACTCTTCCCATTATCCTCCATTGTGTTACTCAGTTGTCCAGCTACCTACCATCTCTCCTCTACCCTTCCAAGCTTCCTTTAGTCACCCCCACACACATCCTATTCTTCTGCTATCTGCTAGTGCATCATCTACTTCCAGGTGCACTCGCTATACACCGTTACATCATTTAATCTTCCATGTACCCCTCATTTGTTCCCAGATGTATGACATCACTCATTCTTCAGGGCACAGGCCATCCACCCCACTATATACCATCAATCCCTCAGTCCACCTTGCACCTGTCATTCACCCCCCCCCATGCATCATTACACCATGCAGTCCATTTTTATTCGCTTCTCCTAAGAACTGTCCCTCATCCTCCTGAGAATCATTGGATCATTTAGTCCTCCACATACCCACCACTCATTTCCCTATGGACCATGCCATCCCCCAGTGCTCCATGTTCTGTCACTAAAACTATCGCATCACTCAGTCCTCATCGTACCCATCTTCTATCCCCCTATATGCTATGACATCACTCATTCCAAACCTCACAACCTTGTTCAGTCCTCCGTACAGCTATCATTAATTATCCCATACACCATGAAATCAGTCAGTCCTCCATGCACTGTCTCTTCATTTCCCATATACATCACACTATTCACTCACTCCTGCCCCTGTCATTTATTGTCCTCTCTAGCATCTTGTTAGTTCTCCATATGCTTGCCATTCCTTCCTCTGCGTGCCTGTTGTTCATTCCTCTATACATCATTATGTCACCCGGTTCTCCATGAACCTGTCACTCATTCTAAGAACCAATGATTTCACTCCATCCTCTATGCTCCTGTCAATCATTCCTCTGTATACCATTACATCATTCAGTTTTCCATGTACCTGCTATTCATTCTCTCATGGACTGTTTTGTTACATGGTTCTCCGTGTAACCATAATTCATTGCCCATCAACCATTGGATCATTCAGCTGTTCACTTGCTTACCACCTTATCTCCATTTATTAAGGGCTCACTGGCTCTTCCAAACAATTGTCACAGTTTCCCAATTAGTCCTTGTATCACACTATGCTCAATACACCTGTCATCATTTATCATTTTCCAGAACGTTACTTAAATTTTTTTTTTTGGAGACTGGGTTTCTCTGTGTAGCCTTGGTTGTCCTGAAACTCATTCTGTAGACCAGGCTGGCCTCAAACTCATGGAGATCCACCTGCCTCTGTTTCCCTAATGCTGGGATTAAAGGCGTGCACCACCAACGCCTGACTGTTGCTCAATTATACATGCATTTGTTATTCATTCTTCCACCCATCATTGTATTTTATCATTCATCCCCATTTCTGTAGATTTAGCCTGTATCTCTATATGAGCCTTAGCCTGCATCCCTACATGAGCCAGTCATTTCCCATCTGTTTGTATCATCACTGTCAGGGCACAGCATCCCTTCTCAACCTTCCACCATATCCTCACTCCTTGCCCCACCTAGTCCTCTATGCACCTGTAAGTCAGTCCTTCCTGTTATATCAGTCTTCTGTGCACTACACATTCGTCATTCCATTCACAGTCATTCCCACCATGCACACACTAGTCTTTTTTTCTCCTCTCTGATTTTGTTTCATTCATGTATTCATGCATATGCTATTCATTTCCCTAATGGGCCCAGTGTCACTCAATTCTTTATAACCCATCATTTGTTCTCCCTTATGCCTTGTTTCACTCAGTCCTTAAGTCTGTGGCTAATTCTACTTTCTTACATTGCATATCATAGTCCTCCACACTCTCAACATCTGCCCCAACTCCCCACCCATCAGGGCACCAATAAGTCTTCCCGGACCCACCCTCTACATGCCATCACCCATTTTTCTTTGCCCTTGCCATTCAGTTTCCCCTCGGCCAATATATCACTGGGTTGTCAGTGAACCTGTCATCCCTTCTTCACTTCACCATTGCACCAGCATTCATCCCTTTAGTCACCTGTCATTATCTTGAGCATCTGACAGTGTATTCGTCACTGTCTTCATTTCCTTCGTTTCCACATCTGCTGTTGTGTTTGTAAATGTATTCATTTTCAAATCTCTCTCTCCTTCATACATGTATCACTAATTATCCAGTGTGGTGCTTTTCTCTTTCCCCCTCACCCATGCTATTTGTTTTCCTATGCATCTATGTGTCACCTCATCTTCATGCAACTATTATGTTACTCATTCCTCACTTGCACCGGCCATTGTATCACAATTGCACCTTTCATTTATCTGCTCTTGTATCGTTCTGTCAGTCACATACCTTCCATGTCTTCCCCAAGTCTCCCTTGTATTCAAGGTCTACTCTACACTCACCATCTACTTCCTTATCTGCCACTAAATTACTGAGCTCTTTCATGTCATTCCTTCCCCCATTTGCCATGGTTTCATGCTTTCAGGCACTTGTCACTCATCTGACAGCTTCTTCTGTATCACTTAGCCCTCCATGCATTCATTCCTCTATCACCATTCAATCACTCTGTCCACTTTGATCCTTTTATTCACTTATGCATTTAGTAAGTCCCTGATGTACCTAGGCAATCTCCCTCACAAACTGGGGTGGTGTTTGGGTAACTTCTTGATAGTTGATTCTGGGTGGGATATGATAGCAGCTGATGCAGGACAGGGAAGGGAAAGCTGAGCATGGAGTCCTAGTGTAAGGATGTAATGGGGCCAAGGAGGGTTGTATAAAGAGACATCCATGGTGGGAGGTCCTAGAGATAAGCTCTTTTCTAACAACACCTGGATGATGAAGAATTCTGGCACTGAAAGGTTAGTATGGTGTTTATTGGGGACAATGTTCAGTTCAGGGGACTCTAAACACAAAAGAAGTGGAAGCTAGTGTGTATTGAGTTACAAAATGAACATCTCATCACTGGGAAGGAGAAATAGTAATGGTAGAGAAGACTTACAGAATATAAAAATATACCCTCACTTCTCCACATTCACCTTATTGGTATTGTCCATGTGTACTTCTAGAATCATCTAGAAATTTTACACTTCTCCTTATAGCATAGAACCAGAGAAAATAGTAGTTGTCTTTGTAAATTAGGGAGCCTGAGTAAGCAGATACCTGTAGAGATTCTGTTCACATCTTCCAGCTTAGCTAGCTAGCTCAAAAGCTCTGACTAACATATGTGTTTTATTTGACTCTTACATTGTTCAAAAATATGAGGCATTAACTAACATCTATTGATTTTATTATAATAGGTTACCTTGAGATTTGCTTTCCTATTTATAAACACTTATTTTACTTTATTTAGTTTTATTCTCTCTCCCAACCCCCAAGCTTCAAGTATAAGCCTTTTTCTTTCCCATAAAATACAAAAGGCTATGTGTTGTCCTCTGTTTGCCATTTTGGATGCATCCTATTATCACCTATTTGTAACAAATTTGCAAATGAGTGTTTTTCTTACAACCAATGATCTGCAGATGATTTTTAAATGAGCTTTTTATTCTTATAATCAATTATTTATAAATTCTTTATGAGTTTTTTAATTCAAGAGTTAAGTGTGTGAGTTTTGAAGTCATATGATATGCATGCACATGAAAGCTTGTTATCAGAGAGATTAGAATCATGAGTTTTGAAGCGATTGCCATAGTCTGCTGCTTGTTGAGCAACCGTGGGCATGAGATTTGACCTCTTTGTGCTTTGGCCTTTGTCATTTATATAATGCAGAGAATAATAATTACAAAAATGGCTGACAAGGTGTTTGGGATAGTTGGATTTATTTATTTATTTATTTATTTATTTATTTATTTATTTATTTTTGGTTTTTTGAGACAGGGTTTCTCTGTATAGCCCTGGCTGTCCTGGAACTCACTTTGTAGACCAGGCTGGCCTCGAACTCAGAAGGATTTATTTTTATTGCATTCTAAACATTTAAAACAGCTAACATACACTGTGTGTCATAGTCAATAAGCACATTTCAAATTCACAGTTTCTGCACTTTAAATTTTGAGGGTTTTTCTTTGTTGCTAAAAATTTATCTTTTGCTGAGCCCTACAACTATTTGAAAAGACCATTTATTTCTCTGTTGTATATAAAGTTCCATATATTTCTATTAATTCAGACTCACGTATGTTTTCTTTCAAAAGAGTTGGAAAAGATTATTGGCTTATACATACTGAGTTTAGCACACAGTGTCTCAGACTATCATCATGTTAACTTGTATGCCTAACTGGTTCATATGCTCGCTAGGCTCACCACTGTCCCAGGACCACCACACTTTAGGCACCATCACTTACACACCCCAGTTACTTGGCTCCTTGGATACTTCAATGTGTTTTCCTTGCCTTATAGTCTGTTTACTGCTATTATTAAGACTGCTTGGCTCCTGAGGATGTGCCACTGGAATCTCATTAGATGCTTTGTTATTGAGATTTATCACTGTCTCCTTGAGTCAGGCAAACTTTGCTTTTTGTGCTTTGAAGCTATGTGGTTAGATGCATACAGGTTCATGTTTGTGATTTTTTTTTCTTGGTAGAGACAACAAGATTCTTTATTGTGTGTGATGCTTTTTGTCTGAACCTCCCTTTCTGTCCTAATGATTCTGGAGTCTGCTTTCTTTCATTAGCATTTGTTATGTAAATGTTGATGTTTTTAGCTTATTTTTACACTTTTTCTTCTAGGAAGATTTTGATATGACTTGTAACAAAAGATACAAATATAGGAATATAGGTGAAAAGTCAGTGTGAAAATCTGGGGATCTATGTACACTCATCCCTGTAGGGATGTGATAGGAGTTCATATTTTCTTGGATAGAAGGGGCAAAAAGGAACAACTGCTCTTGGTGCCATCACTAGGAACAAATGGTGCTGAACTGTACAGGTATGTAGTCTTGTGGTTTCACTGAATGCCATTGTATTCATGCACAGAACATGGATGAGGACCACGCTGAGTCCAGGCTATGCAGAAGCAGCAGAGACCTTGGAGTACCCAGGTGAATGATGCTCATATCAGTCTTCAGGGCCCACTGCTCAGGATTATTTGGGGCTTAAGCTGATTTTTCTACTTCATCTTCCATGACATGTTCCTGTGCCAAGCACATTGTTGTTCAAGGCAGGAAGGATGGGAAAAGCCAAGATTATCCTAACACCTTTCTAGAAGTCCTACCTAACATTTTTTCTGTATCCCATAGGTTAGAAGTGGGTCACATGGCCACATCTACCTTCTGATTTAGAGCTTTAGACTCCAATTATGAAATGAATCTGGACACAGGTTAGGCTATTAAACATGATGGCTGATGATGGAGCCCTACAGCTTGTTCCTGAAGGCAAAAGCCACCAGCTGCTGTTTTGCTATCTCAGGATATCCTCAGGGACTCACTAAAAGTGAGAATAAATGATGGAGCCAAAATAGGTGCTGGCAGGGGAGCACCCCTGAGATTGCAGGGCTGGAGCTGTGAACAAGAGGAAGCTGGCATCAGGGGAGGACTTCTTAGAGCAGAGGGGAGGAGGGTGATCAGGAGGAAGCTGGTGGCAGAGAGTACTTGAGAATAGAAGGGGGAGGTGAGGGGTGGGTGAACCTCTTTCTGGCTGATTTCTTTTCCTCCTGTTTTCTAGACATCTGTTCTGTACCCTATCCTTCAGGAGAGAACTCAAAAGCTAACAGGATATTGTTGTTTCCACCCTCTTAAACATCTGCCCTGAGCCCAGTAGTATTTCTTTATAAAGCAGGGTGCTAAGCACCCATTTTTCTCCAAATGCTTTCTTCTTCCTACAGGTGGCAATTGCCATTAGCGCTAGGAGTTTGCCCTCTCCATACATTAGAAGGGAGCTGCTTACTTTGGTCCCTGGTGTTCCTGGCTGAAGTTTTCCCTTCTCCCACACTCAGGAAACCCAGTCATTGGAACTACTCTCTATCCCACCCTCTGTCCCTCCCTCTCCCTCTCCTCCCCTCCCTCCCTCTCCCCCTCTCTCTTTCTCTCCCTCCCTCTCTCCCTCCTTCCCTCTCTCCCTCCCTCTCCCCCTTCCTCCCTCCCTCCCTCTCCTCCTCCCTCCCTCCCTCCCTCTCCCCCTCCCTCCCTTCTTCCATCTCCCCTCCCTCCCTTTCCACCTCCCTCCCTCCCTCTCTCTCTCCCCCTCCCTGCCTCCCTCCTTCCCTCCCTCTCCCCCTCCCTCCCTCCTTCCTTCCCTCCCTCTCCCCCTTCCTCTCCCCCTCCCTCCATCCCCCTCTCTCTCCCTCCCCCCTTTCCCCTCTCTCCTCTTTTCTCCTGCTCTGGGTCTTGTTCTCCAGCTCAGCCTAGATCCATTCTGGGCATATGCAAGTCCCCTGTCTGGTTTTTGGCTTCCTTTGGGGGATGATCTAAGCATTTGTTTTAAAGGGCTGGCAGGGGAGGAGGGACACAAGCATTATGCAACATTGTACTCTGACCATGTTCCTCGCCTGGCCTCCTCCCAGTTGCATGCATTTGTGGTGGTTCAAGGCTGGTATTAATATACATTAAGTCACTACCCTGCTTGAGAGCCACCAATGCCTCTTTGTGAACCACATAAATGATTACCATGGCCTTTGAAGTCCAAATTCTTGGGATGGAGCCTTGACTCTCATTTCACCCCTTGCCCCATGCAGACTGAGTCATGGCCTATGGTGGACTCTCTCAATACTCAACACCCCTTCTCTATGCATCCTTCTCTGGCTGTTAGATGTCTCTCCTGTTTCTGTAACCTCAGGGCTCCAGCCAGCTAAGCACCTGTCAACCTGTGTCATATCAGCTTTTCCCAAGCCAGACTTTGTGCACTGTCCCCAGAACCTCTGGCCAGGGACCATGTTGTTACCTGCCAGTGGCTGAGTTGTCTGCCCATCAGTGTCTAGCACTAAGAAGGCCCTCAGAGAATGTTTGTTGAATGAACATAGGCATGTAAATGGGACAGCTTTCACGAGAGCTATATTTAACTGTTCTAGAATATTCTCTGGGTCTTTCAAAAAAAGCAAATCTTGAAAAACAGCAGCCCACAAATCTGAACAGCAGGTGTTTGCAAGAAGTGGTGGGTAGTCTAACAGGAGGCTGTCTGTTTCCCATGAGGCTCGAGTTCATCTTGTGCCCCTCTGACTCTCTGTATGGTCCAAGGTGCCTGCTGGCTTCCTAGGTTCTGTTGGAATTTTCAGAAGGAGAAGCCCTAGGAAAGGGTCCCTTTCCCTCTATGGCTCCTATTTCTGAGCTTTTGGTTTAGTGCTGTCTAACTGTCCCTCTCTTAGGTGTTCATCTGTCAGCTCAATCCTGGGGCCAGTGTGCTGGCATCTTTGTCATGTAGGAAGAATCAAGAGGGGTAGGGCAGCACTTTAAGTTGCTGGGGACCTCACCACCATGGGCCATTGACTCTGTGGGGTCCTAGAGAGGCTGACCCTAAACTCTGGATCTGAGGGCAGAAGGCAGTCAGTGGCTCTATATTATGTGCCCTATGCTTGGGAGCAAACTTCCTCCACCAGTAGTCTTGGCTTTGATCCTAAATAAATCTTCAGGGCCATAAGAAAATCTAGAGGAAGGTCCAAACTTATGGCAGGTACAGGCTTCCTGTCCTTCCCTTTTCTTCCTCTATTCCTGTCCATACTCAGTGTTTCCATCTGTAAAGTGGTTAGAAATGGCTGTTTCCCAGAGGCTCTGTGAGATCTGATGAGACAGTGTATCAGGCACTTGGCTGGGCTCTGGGTTAGAACCAGGTAGATAGACAGTACATGGCTCTTTAATATTTATATCATTGCCTGCAATGGTACATGATGCAGCTCCAAAAGTAATGAAACAGCCAGGAATGTCAGAGCTATGCTTGGGGAGATAGAGGCTTTGCTCTGCTGACTCTCTTCCCATACAGGACTGTCTCTTGTGTCCCCTCCAAGGTGTGGTGTAGGACTCACAAGCCTTTAGAGCTTCTACCTGCTAGATCAGGGCAATGGGAAGTTGAGCAGAAGACCAGATAGGGTGCTCTATGATTTTGCCATAGAGCTCTTGACCATAGTTAGGCTACCTGACTCTTAGCCATACTAAGGGTGCAGGCATTGCAACTTCAGGCCTCTGCTTCCCACCACTGCTGTCCAATGCTGTGCCTGAGTTCTTGGCTGGTCTAGGCAGAGGCACTGCCAGCAGGAAGAGAGGCTGCCAGTTCCTGCTAGTCTCAGGCACAACTCCCAGGTCCCTGTAGTCATGGGATGGGACCAGGTGGCTCAAAGGAAGAGGCTGATGGGGTAGGGTCTGTGTCTGGGAGGGTCTGGTGTTAGCAAATGATTACACTCACTTCTTTCATACAGCTGTGACATTATAGGGTAGTTAGTTATTAGAAAGTCCAGAAAATGGGCATGGGAGAGACATATGCTTCCAAGCAGGGGTAAACTTTGGGAGGTGAAGTCTCAGTGTGGGGAGCTTAGATCAAGCTATAGTAACAAGCTTATAAATAACAGCACTTTATTTACTGTAATTCTGGAGGCTAGAAGGCAGAGGCCAAGAACAGACAAGTTAGAGACAAAGACAGAGTTGACATCTCACCTCCCAAAGGCACTATAAGCAAGTGCCTATAAGACTGCCTTCTGTCTGCCAGGTGAATCTGTGCTGGGTGAACAATTATGTCTTCAAATCTAAGTGCCTAGGAAGACCTGCTGGACTCATCCTAGTCTGAACAGAGTGGGTTATACTGGAATTGGTTAAGCACAGCATTGTGGATACCCTAAAGATGAGGAGGATCCAGATGCACCAGGGAAGATTGAGATGCTACAGTCTGAATCATAGCTCTATGGCAAAATCATAGAGCATCCAGTGTTATTTCCCTTACATGCAGGGGTTTCTCCAGTCACTGGACTCACCAAGACCTTTTTCCACTCTTGCCTTTTTTCCTGGATAATTAGTGGAGTTTGAGACCCCACAGGCCTCTCTCTGTCTGTGTGCCAGCTGTGGACATTGGGACTCTTACATGGAGTATTCAGAGTCTGGGCCACCCCTGTCCCACACCCTTCTGTCCTCCTTCCTTAGAGACAGTCTTCAGACCCAGGGCGTTGCCATGGGGATTGTGAGCTGGAGTCTATTTTGAGATCATGTTAGAGTGTGATTTTTAGTTCTGTCTGGGCTGCCTGTTGGTTTCACTGCTTGTCCAATGACTAGCTAGAGAGTTTGGAATGGTTTTGCTACAGAGATACTACTTCATATGACAGACAGGTGATTAGCATTCAGTCTGACCAGTACTCACCTGCTAGTGGTCCACAAAGTGTCCCTATGACCAGGGAACAGTGAGGTGGGGGACACCTTCTTGCAGGAGATTTCCCCAGCCAAGATTCAGCACTCCTAGCTGCTCACTCAGCTGACTGCTGCTGGCTGGTCCTGTCTACAGATGGCAAGGGAACAGTAGATGCCCCTGAAGAGAGGGGGAGGGGCCCTTTAGGAGAGAGAATAGCATGGTGAAGGTCAGAAATGGAGGTGCTGGTGACATCTGAGAGTAGGGGTTAATTCAGAGGAAGCAAGGAGATGTGGGCTCACAGTTGGGGGTTGCTAGGCTCTAAATGCAGACCCCTCACATCTCCTATTTGCGTTTATTATTTGCTCAGCTCACTGCTAGGCACTAGGTGAGGCTAATTCACCTACACCCAGGGAACATCTCCAACCTCCTTTGCCATCCTCATAGAAAGTATGACTTTGGGGGACTGAGGCCAAAGCAGAGCTCTGATTCCAAATTTATTCGCTTGCCTTTCCCCCTCCTGTTTCCATTGTGTAGATGAGCAAACTGAGGCTCAAAGGGCTCCAGGGACTTTTCCCAGGTTCCACGTCATTGATTTATCTTTTGCTTGTTGTAGGCAAAATTCTTTGTCTGAATTCTGTCTTTTCCCCAGGGAAGCCCTCCTTGGTGACCCAGGGTGGCTACTCTTACTAGCAGAGCCTTGGGATGTGGGGATGGTTCTCCAGCTGCAAGTGAGCTATTGGGCGCTGGCTGCATTTGCTTACATTCTAGCCTATGTAACCTTATCTTCAGCAATTTCTCTTTGAATTTACTTGCATGAGAATGTGGGAAATCGTCATAGGATTTTTTTCAAATATAGATGATCACAAAGTTCCTAACACAGGATTGGGCATCTTTTGACTCCTTCTGTCCCTCCCAAGGCCATGACATCCTTTGTATTCTCTCACCTGGATCTCCGGGGAGTCAGAGAATCTTATGCTTCATTTGTCCCCCAACCCAGCTCAGGGATTGGGAAATCTGCAGAGTCAGGTTTGAGTGGGGGAGAGCCAGCCAGCCTTGTGTCTGGGCGGTGAGAGGCTATTTTGGGGAGCAAGTCAGGGAAGGAGTGCTTTGTTTTGTTTGCTCCTCGTGACTACCAGAGGTGGTGGAGCCCTGCACTCCTGTCCTGGACAACTAGTGAGCTCCAAGCCAGGGATTGAGTGGGGAAGGAGATGGACTTGTATACTGCATGACAGCCAGAGGCCGCATGAGTCTAACCCCTACCTCTTATCACTGTCAGCTTGCTCACCAGCAGTATCTGAGAGAGGAGACTAGAAGAGGGGAGGAAACTGATTCTGACATGGCAGGCTCATTCGTAGGTCTTCCACCTGATTTCACTCACCTCCCTGGCCATTTCCAGCAAACCTTTGTCCCACCTATTTGCTTACTCATTTTCTCCCTTCCATTCATTTGCCTATTTAAACTATTTAGCTAACCATCTATCCATCAACCTATCTGCCCATCTGTCCTCCATCCACATTCCATCTGTCCATCTACTGGTCTGTCTACTTTTGCTCATCCATTATCTATCCACTAATCCATCTTCCACCCACATTCCATGTACAAATCTACTCATCTCTTCATTACCCACCACCCAGCTATCCACTTGTCCATTCCTTATTCACCTATCCATTTTTAACTTGATCTCATGCATCTATGCATCCATCCTCCATCCATATAGCTATCTACTTTCCTTTATTTGTCCACCCACTCATTCATCTTTTCATTCATTTCCCATCCATCCATTCATCTAGCCACTATCTACTCATCTGTCTGTCCACTATTCATCCATCTTTCTTCCATACATACCATAACTACCCATCAGTCCACCCATTTATCCTCTCACCTTTCTATTACATATGTCAACCTGTTGTCCATCCATCCATGTAGCCATCCATTTATCCATCGATCCACTCTCCATCTTCCATCAAACTCTCATCTATCCACTAATCGCCCTATCCATTGTACCTCCATCCATATTCCAAACATCATTGATCCATTATCAATTCACCTCCTATGTATCACCCATTGACCCATTTCCCCATCTACTGGTTCACCCATCAATTTCTAAGCAGTCATTCCTTCATCCCTCATCTATCTACCCTTTTGCATCCAATGCTGTAATCTGTGTTTCCTGTTGTACTGAGTCCCAAAGTAGATGGTATATAAGATACCTACTAGAGACCATCACTGACAATGAATTTGGCATCTACAGTCAACTGTGTTACTCTCATAATATTTCTAGAGGCTTGGAAAGATTTGAGTAGGGTGCTGTGACAAGAGATGGCAGGGATCAAATAGACACCTGAGCAAAAGACTCTTGGAGAAGATCAATTTTCAGCTTGCGGACCACTTAGAAGTCTTTCTGTTTCCTGCTGTCACTGTAGCTGAGGGAAGAGCTTTGGAGCATGGCTGAGTGGGGAAGGGCTCTGTGGCCTTATAGGGACCATCCAGAAAGTGATAGATCTGAGGTTCACTGAAGGGTATGGGACAAGACAATTGATCAAAAGAGGAAAGAGATATGGGGAGCTAGACAATGTCATGTCAAGGAACAGGAGAATGTCTGCCTATCTGCCTACTGGACATGTCTGTCTATTGGACACAGGTGATGGCTCAGACCTCTGGCAGGATCTGGATGTGCTCTGGGGATGGCTTCTTTTCTAGAAGATCTGTTCCTTGACAACTGCAGAGATGGGAGCTCAGTGCTATGGACCTTGGGTGCCAAATATTTGATGGCTCATGCCTTTCATGTAAATAATAGAAACACTCCCAGCTCCCCTGCTGTCTATACAGGAAATTAGAGTCAATCTCAACTAGCTTCAACTAGGTGGTTTTATTTTCTTCAGTGACAGCATTCTTACCTCCCATAGGTTGGTGAACACTGGGTTAGGCACATCTTAGGTATTGCAGGATTTTCCCTGTCCAATTACATTAGGGCAGCAGGAGGCCTGTAATTGGACAGGGAAAAGAGAGGCAGAGCTAAGAGTTGCAGAGATGGAAAGTGTCTCGGAGGGAGGAGGAAAAGGGAAGATGGTGGCGGATATTAACCAGTGTGGCTATACCCAGCCATAGGTTGTTATGATATCGTAAGGTTAGAATAATTGGGATAAAGTTTTTATAATTATCATTTGGTTCTGAAATGATTGTATTGGCTTCTTGTAGATCAAGAATTTATTGATACATAAATCTGATTGGTTAGTTATAAAGTTTAAGAGTTTTGATTTACTTGGTTGATGGGTGATATGGCAGCTGACCGTGGGGTGGATGGTCATTGTGTGGGCCTGGCAGCAGCGATCCATCAAGTGACTCAAGAGCTCAGGCACAGAGAGACAGCTGAATTGAGATTACCTGGCTGGAGCCATATGGTCCCCCGGTTACTGGTGGTAGTGCAAGAACGTGCTGGCTCTCTTTTTTTGTAATATTTCTGACAACACTTAGGTCTCTATTTAGCTTGTCATGTGGCCTCTACATTGTCTTACCAACTCTGAGCCTCCACTCCCCATGGGTAATAGGAGGGCACTTGGGATTTCAGTTTGTCTTTTTGTACTCTGAGGTGCTAGAGCTTGGGCATTAGGTGAGTCCTCACACAACACGGAGCAGAAAATTTCAGGAGTCTGTTACTTGAGAGTGAGGCTGACTGGCACAAGGGGATGTGTACTTAGCATAGGCCTCTGTGTGCTGTAGAAAATGGATTTTACTTGAGCTAATAATGCTGTTTTGTATTTGCAGAGTGGTTTATAGATTTTGAAAGTATGTCCTCATAAGTCTTCTGATTTGAATGTTGAATGTTGACTAAGCAAAGAGTTTGTGCATAGTGGGTAAACCAAGACTAGTCCAGGGCCTGGGATGAAGGAGGCAACCTCATTTTTCCTTAGACTTAAAGCAGATACAGCAGAAGGACATAAAATATTTCCGGTTTTCTTCTTATTTTGTTATGATAATGGGCACAAAATATGTTCATGATATTTACCATTCTAAATTGTAAACTTTAGATACATTACATTTTAAGACAGTGACCTCTGCCCCTTTGGAAACTACAGGGCTGATAGTTGTGAATTCACTAATTCATTAGTAGTTGGTATGTGTTGGACTTAGTGATAGACCCACGGGCCACTGCTTCTGCGTAGCATTACTTGGATATCCATGAGTAGCTGAGGAGTGCTTTTATGAATATAACAGATGGGGATCCACCTTACAAACTTCATGTGATACAGCAGTAAGCTATCTTCATCGTGCATACATATGTGTGAGCAGCTGAGTTCATCCTCAGATCTTGACATATCAAGTTTAGATGCTAACATGAATCTAGAGTAAGAACCCAGACTAGGCTCTGCAATCTTGGTAGCATCAGACTTAGAGAGCACCAGGTGACCACTGAGGTTTGGACAGCTAGGTCTGGACTGGCCTCAGATCTTACCACATATAGGCAGGATCACCTGGGCACTAGTACAGAGTAATATTCGGCCGAACCAGTGCTTTTATTCTTAGGACCTCCCCCCCAAAGACCAGTAAGTCCCATAGTCCTCCATTTGGAAGATAGACAAGTTGGCATTTAGTTAACCCCACCTCCAACCCCAGCTCTCAGCATGAGGTTCCCTGGAAGAACATTAGGCCAGGTGGCACTAGTAGAGTCTCCTTCTATGATGCAGAAATGGGGTTTCAATGTTAGGCATGAGAAGTTACCAAGGACAGAGCAGGGGAGAGCCTTTTTATACATATGTATACTTCCTTAGCTATATAGAGTCCCAAGTTATGATGGTTCAACTTTATCATACATTAAAAAGCAATATATGTTTGGCAAAAAAAAAAAACAATTTAAGTTCTGCATTTTTATCTTCTGTCAGGCTAGTACTCTGTGGGTGGTTTTCTGTCTATAGTCTAGACAGTGGAAGATGCTGCAGCTCCCACTTGCCATGTAAGCATAAGAAGGAATTCTGTACTCTAGACTAGTGCTCTGTGGGTGGTATTCTGTCTATAGTCTAGACAGTGGAAGATGCTGCAGCTCCCATTTGCACTGTAAGCATAAGGAGGAATTCTGATCTCTAGACTAGGGCTCTGTGGGGTGG